>BQNB010033928.1:0-51961 GCA_026074375.1 Tanacetum coccineum
TATCAAGGGTAACTTGGTAACTTTCTTAATTACTCTCGGGATTATATTATTTTATATTATATTTTACGTGTATAAAACTCGCAATCAAAGACCACAAGAGCTTAATGACAAAAACAATCTCATTGATCTCACGAAGGAGGGTCACAATGAACTCACTTCGGGGGAGATTGTTAGCCTTAAAATATTGAGTTGAACAAGGAAGTTTGTTCATTATTAATATTATGTCTCAGTCAGTTATTTAAGTAACGTTGTAATAGGCTAGTATCAGGAATCGGGCTCACTTAGTAAGCTAATATTGTATGTGTATCGAGCTTAAGCCCAAGTCAAACCCGAGCCCATCCCACTAAGTAAAACCCACGGCCCATTAAGAGCCTAGGATATATAAACCCTTTTCCACTAAGGAAAAGTTGTTACACATTCATTTGCAAGAAATCCACGTTCTCTTTTTCCTCTATACTTTCTCTCTCTAACCTCTCTCTGAAATTCCTTCTCATCTTCTAACTTATTTTCTTGTTCTTAATCATGGAAGTGAAATGATATATTTGGTCCTAACAATTCTGTACTATCAAAATTCGAACCCAAAAATTTCAAGACTGCTGTGAGTGAAGCTTGCTGGTTTGAAGCTATACAAGAAGAGATTTACGAGTTTGATCGACTTCAAGTATGGGAGTTAGTACCTAAACCAGACTGTGTAATGATAATCGCTCTCAAGTGGATTTACAAAGTCAAGCTTGATGAATATGGAGATGTTTTGAAGAACAAGGCACGGTAAGTATCTAAGGGATATCAACAAGAGGAAGGTATTGGTTTTAAGGAATCATTTGCATCGGTTGCACAAATCAAGGCTATCAGAATCTTTATTGCAAATGTTGCCAGCAAGAACATGACCATCTACCAGATAGATGTCAAGACTGCATTTTTGAATGGTGAGCTGCAAGAAGAAGTCTACGTCAGTCAACCAGAGGGTTTCGTAGATCCATATCATCCTACACATGTTTATCGTATGAAGAAGGCTCTTTATGGCTTAAAGCAAGCTCTAAGGGCGTGGTATAACATTTTATCAAGGTTTCTTCTGGCAAACAAATTCTCTAACGGTGTGGTTGATCCTACGTTATTCACCAGAAAAACGGGTAAACATATTCTTCTTGTTCAAATTTACGTAGATGACATCATATTTGCCTCAACTAATCCTAAAGATTGTGACATATTTTCAAAAGAGATGAGTTTAAAATTCCAGATGTCAATGATGGGACAAATATCGTTTTCCTTAGGATTACAAGTTTCTCAAAGTCCCGGAGGCATCTTTATTAATCAATCAAAATATGCTCTTGAAATCTTAATAAAATATGGAATGGAAACATCTGACCCTGTAGATACACCAATGGTAGATTGATCAAAACTGGATGAGGATCCCTTGGGGATTCCAGTTGACCAGATCTGGTATCGTGGTATGGTCGGCTCCCTAATGTACCTCAATGTCAGTGACCAGACCTGGTATTCGCCGTGTGCATGTGTGCTAGGTATCAGGCTAAGCCTACCAAAAAGCACCTTAAGGCAATTAAGCGGGTCTTTCGGTATCTCAAAGGCACCATTAACTGGGGTCTTTGGTATCCGAAGGACACCACTATGACACTAACGGTCTATACAGACGCTGACCATGCAGGTTGTCAAGATACAAGGCAAAGTACGTCGGGAAGTGCTCAGTTTCTTGAAGACAAACTAGTGAGCTGGTCACCGAAAAAGTAGAAAAGCACTGCTATCTCAACCACAGAGGCTGAATACATTGCCATGTATAGATGTTGTGCTCAGATACTTTGGATGAGATCACAGCTAACGGACTACGGCTTTGTATTCAACCATATACCTCTGTATTGTGATAACAGAAGTGCTATTGCTCTCTGCTACAACAATGTCCAGCACTCTCGATCAAAGCACATCGACATACGCCACTATTTCATAAGAGAGTAAGTAGAGAATGGCATGGTTGAACTTTACTTTGTAAAGATGGATTATCAACTTGCGGACATATTCACAAAGGCATTGCCAAGAGAGCGGTTCAAATTTCTACTCCTTCGACTTGGAATGAAGAGTATGACTCCGGAAACCCTTAAACGTCTTCAGGAAGAGGAGGATGAGTAAAGGATAGTCTTCATGTATCCTATGTATATATTCAAAAACAAAAACAAAATACAAAAATATAATACATATAAAATCCATAAAAATCAGAAAATAGAAAATACCAAAAATATCTTTCAAGACATGTCTTCTGAAAATTGATAATATTTACGGACCTAGAAATGTCATTCAATAATGACACGGGTCTGTAAATAAATTTCGAGCAGAAGTTCAAATTTTTAAAACATGTCTAAATGGCTTACAGTGATTTCAGACTACAACCCGCTTTTCAATCTGAGGAAAGCATGTCGTCATAAAGACAGATGTTCCTGACAACGGGTAATTAATTTTTCCCGAGCATGGATTACTTAATAACCATGCAAAGGAATACTGTACATTTCAGTGCGTTATTTCTTCTTAAAAGAAGAGAAGTCTTCTTATTTCTTAACCAAATAATTTTTTCTTAATTGATTCTTTAAAATTATTTGTGTTAATCACGGTGGAAAAAAGGTTGTTGAAAATTAATTAGTTCGTGCTTTTACAATAAAAATTTCAACTCAAACAACGACTACAGCTCTTTCAATAGAAAACAGGTCATTGTTTGAGGGGGAGACTGATTTCAAATTTATTGCATCAAACGGGTTTCAAAACATCACATTACTAACGGTAAAGGTTTTGTATTTAAATTGGGTATAAGTTAAAGGGGAGTTAATTAATTTTAACTTAAAGGGCCAAAGGTGTCAATTGTTAGAAGTATAGGGACTTAAATGCAATTTGCTATTTGTTTCTTTGCTTTTGCATACTACAATAACTAAATGTGCCAAAAACCAAACCTACTTAACCTTAGAAATACATTTAACCGTAAGTAAAAGAAGCTAGAAACCCCAAGGACCAAAACTGTTAATCCCAAAACTAAGGGTATAATTAGCAGCGGTTTGCCATTGTTTGCTCAAACCTCTATCATTTAAGTCAAACATAAAACACACACACACATACACTCGCAAACCGCTACGAAATCATCACCCCTTCAATCTTGATTTCCTGTGATTTTCTTGCAAAATGTAACCCCAAAACTTGTTCTTTACCACTAGATGATACTTTAGGTTGAAGGAATCGTCACAAAACATATTAAAATTAGTGCAATCACTAGATTCGACCTAGTCTTTTGTAAAATTTTAAGATGTTGTATGGAAATGGATTTTGTATATGGGTTTAGATGCGATTAGAGTTTTTGATCACTAATCAATGTTTGTTAATGTATAGATCAAACACATTTGTATTCTAGAAATTAATTTTTCATTCATTCTTGATCGAATTCGTGTGTTGTGTAATATGTTATGATCTTGTTGCTGGGATATGTTCCTTAGGGTATGATAATGATGTTTTGATGTCTGTTTGAGATTCTCAATAACTCAGTTGCATGATTTGATGATTATCGTATAAAGGTTGACTTTTAAAAGTCAAGCAGCGGTTTGATGGCTGGTTTTAAAAAGTTAAATGCACTCTTGTGCCATTATGTTGTTGTTGTAGTGTATCATATCATGTATGCATGCCCCTTTAGGACTTCTTTAGATTTTGTGGCTTAATTTGTAAGATAGTGTTCGTATTTGATGAAATTTGAAAGTATATGGTGTTAAAATTGATTGCTACGAGACTGTATGAGATTAAAAGCCTTAGATTGTGTTTGAAGTTTGCCAAAGTGAAAGAGAATCAATGTTTAAGTTTGGTATTATTCTCAGCGGTTTGCTGGAAAATTGCTATTCTTGACAGCGGTTTGCCGCTTGAGACTCTACTCAGTGGTTTGCCTAATTTATTCTAGGCAGCGGTTTGCTAGAAATTATAGGTAGCGGTTTACCAAGTTATGAATATTTTAATCAAACAGGTGGACCGCGGTTTGCTCCCCGCGGTTTGGTCAAATAATCATTTAATATTAAAATATTCAAACCGCTATTTCAAAAAATTTCTAATCCGTAGCGGTTTGATTAAATTCTTATTAAATATTCACAACGGTTTGGTCCCAGCAGTTTGATAAAATATCTTTAATTTTAATTCTAATTTTATCAAAGCGGATTGTCAATATCTATCAAGGCGGTTTACCCAAACCACTCCAAGGCGGTTTGGTTATTTACTCCACGGCGGTTTACCCAAACCTCCACATAGCGGTTTGGTTAACTGTTTCAAGGCGATTTATCAAACCACTTCATAGCGGTTTGGTAAACTGTCTTGCAGCGGTTTGGGCCATACTCTCTAGTCTTGGCCCATTAAGCCTAATAATCTTATCATGGTCAATCCAAAGGCCTAATTGACTAGTTAACTCCCATCCGGGTTCAGTTAACTTCTCATTGAGCTTGTCAGAAAAATCTAGACCTTTGACCAAGGTTGACCTTTGGATTGACATAAAGCCAATGACCAGTGTATCGATGTGTGAATATTTGATCAAACCAGACTTACTCGTAACCTTAATCAAACATGGCATGGTAACTCAAGCTCAAGGCAAATCTTCTCATCTAACATCAAAACATCTGCTATATTGTCTATCTGTGTTGATACTGTTAAGCAGACAAAATGGCTGAAGGAAATGTCCCTGCTCCTACAAGAACCGAAGATCAATTGGTTCCAGTCAGAGCTCGTCTGCCGATTGGAAAGAGCAATCTTCTGCTGGATCTACAAAAGAAGCAGAAGAATCCAATTTTTCTCATAGGAATTGACATTCTTCAAAACACCAACTTCTTTAGTGCCTTCACCGCATCAGCCAATGTTCCATCAATCTACGTTCAACAATTCTGGAATACTCTTACAAAGGATCCCAAGACTGGTGTATATAGCTTCCAGTTGGACGAGCTGTGGTTTAATCTTAATGCAGAACTTCTTCACAGTGCTTTAGGAATCACCCCCAGGGATTCGGCACATCCATTTGTAGCTCCTCCTACCGGTGATGTGGTTATTGATTTTGTGAACAATCTGGGCTACCCCAAGGAACTTTAGTTTGTATCCAAAATGTTTGTGAATAGTCTTTATCAGCCGTGGAGAACCATTCTGACGTTGATCAATCAGTGTCTAACAGGCAACACCTCTGGTATTAACAGACCCAGACATCTAGTCCTTCAAATCTTGTGGGGTGTTGTCTCGGGTACTAATGTGGATTATGCTGAGCTTATCTAGGAAGAGTTCACTCAGGCCATCAAGACATTCTTCTCTGATGCTGTCAATCTCAAGGATCCGTCCAAGAAACCCAAGCCTTATGTCATTCCCTATTGCCGATTCACTAAGTTGATTATTTGTTACTTGGGAGGCAAACACAACATTCACCAAAGGCCTCAGTTTCCTCTTCATATCACGATAGATGACTACACACTTGGCAATCTCAAGTTTGTTCCGAAAGGCGAAAAGGATGAGGTATTTGGTAAGAAAATTCCTAAAGAGTTGATCACTGCTGCTATTAAGAATTCAGAGTACTACCAGAAGTACTTGGAAATAGCCTTACATAAACCAAAAGACTGTGATGGCTGAAGAAGGTGTGAAGAAGAAGAAATCTCCACTAGTGGCTAAGTCTAAAAAGCCTTCACCTGCAAAGAAGCCTACACCCGCAAAGAAGAAATCCACTAAGCCTATTTTTTCAAGGAAAGTCAGAAAGGGTAAAGAAGTAAAGAGGCTCCTCAAGCTTGTTGATGAAGAAGATGAAGAAGCATCAGTGGATGAAGCAGAAGAAGAACCTCAACCTACTCCTGAACCTCCAGTGGATGAAGATGAATACAATCTGCAGAAAGGTATTCAGATGAGCTTGGAATCTCTTGATGCACAAGGTCAGGGACGACAAGCACCTGTAGGCGGTGTGGTCATTCATAAATCTAATCCAGTAACCACCCGCACACTCCCAGTCATTAAAGGTAAAGGGAAAGGCATTGCTACAGATGAACAAGTAGCACAATCACTTTTTGAACTACAACAGCAGAAGAAGAAAAGTATCACGGATCAGTACGTATTCCAGAGGCGGCCTCTAGTGACTCAGGATGAAACAACTTGACCCTCTACACAACCTGAGGATGATACATCCGCAAATACGGTCCGTGATACTCCGTCTCCTTCAGATGATGAAACTGGAGCTACTATGGAAAAGGCTACAAGTGAGGCAGATACCGAGGTTCTTAGAGTTGAAGATGAACAAGGTGAAGAAGTATCACACACAGTGGCTCTAGATGAAGGCCAGGCTGGACCAGACCCCGGTGAGACACCCGAGTCTCATCCTCTACCAGAGGATGAGTTTATGGAAGAATACTAGACTAGATCAGACCCTGGATGAAGACATGGGGTTCTTGCTGGACCAAACCCTGAACCCCGGCACGAAGACCAGGCTGGATCAGACCCTGGACAAAGTCGTGTGGCTCAGGCTGGACCAGACCCTGATCCTATGCATGATGACTTCATTGTTGCGGTTTACCCTAGAGTACATGAAAGCATGAAGCCTACAACTAAAGAACAAGTTCTTGCAGAGAACCCACCAAGCTCAACCGGGACTCTTTCCTCGATGAAGAATCTTGATGATACTTTCACCTTTGGTGATCAATTCATCAATGAAAAAATCAATTGAAGATGTATCGGGAAAAGACAATGTGGAGACTGAAATTGAGTCCATGTTCACTGTTCCTATTCATCAAGCTTCGTCATCAGCTCCTCATCTATCCACTCTTGTTATTGATATCTCATCTCCAAAACCAACTTCTTCTCCTGTTCAAGAACCAATCATTGCAACTACAACCACAACTACAACAACAACCCTTCCACCACCACCACCTCCACCACAACAAGGCACTACAAATCCTAAACTAGCTAAACGTGTTGCTGTATTGGAACAAATATGTGTTAACCTTTAGAAGACAAACAAGACCCAAGACCAGACCACTAAAGCTTTGTCATCCATGATTTTCTCACTTGAGAATCATGATCTGTATTCAAAGATTGATAAATACGTTAATGATGTTGTCAAGGAAGCTATTGCCAATGCTCTCCAAATGCCACTACGTGCACGCTTCAGAGATCAGTCATAAGTTGAGATGAAGGAAATACTTCAAGATCGTATGTTTGAAAGCGGATCATACAAATCACATCCAGATCATACAGCTCTCTACAATGCTCTTAAGGTATCGATAGATCGTGATAACAGGGAGGAGTTCTTTGAAGAAACGGCCAAGTCACGTAAAAGACGTCGTGATGATCAAGATCCTCCTCCGCCTGCTCCAAAAGACTCTGACCAAAGCAAGAAGACAAGACATGACTCTGATGCTTCAGCCTCTAGATAACCTCCAGCTCAGACATCTTCAGCTTGGAAGACCTCTGACACCAGAGAAGCTACCTCCAGCTCTTCCAAACAAAAGACTGCTTCACAATCTGAACAGCCTATTGATGACATACGAATACCTAATGAAGCGCATCTGTCAGACCTAGAGGATACCGGCACTGCTCATCTTCCGAAGCTCAAGACTAGACCTGACTGGTTCAAGCCTATTCTAGAAGAAGACAGACCAAAAACACCTGAACCGGACTGGGTTATTCCTTCGAATGACCTACCTGAAGTTGAGAAAAACTGGGCCGATGCGTTAGCCAAGACATACAAAGATCCAGAGGAAAACAAGCTTCTTCGAAAGACTAGAGATATGGGCTCCTTTATCAAATGGTATTGCAGACAGATTGGAAAGTCGAAGCTAGTCAAAGCTGATTTGGAAGGTCCAGGTTACAAGTTAGTCAAACCATTCCACAAGAATAGCATTTCTCTTCAATTTCAGATGGAAGAGTGCCACCTGCTACTCACTGACAAGATTGATCTAGTCAATCCTGAGTGTAATCGGGTTGTGCCTGACGTAAGCAAACCATTACCTCTTGAAGGTCCACAAGGTCAGGTAACAATCCAACCTAACTACTTCTTCAATAAAGATCTAGAATATCTTGTGTCAGGTGACAAAGAAAGAGGGAATGCTCTATCAGTATCCAAGTTGAAAGCCACTTACTATCCAAACTTTGGGCTTGAAGAACTAGTACCTTCACTATGGAATGAAAGTGAACGTGACTATGATATAAGTGCAGCATATGGTATTTCTCACTGGTGGTTTAAGCGCAAGGAATTCTACATCACAAGACACAGTGCCCTATCTGATCGCGATGCAATCAGGTCCCACATGCGGATTCTTAGTGTGGTCAGTCTGAAGACCTACTCCAGATATGGATATACATACTTGAGGGAGATTGTCTTACGCAGGGATGATTACAAAGAATACAAGATCTCGAAAGCCGACTTTAGGAATCTACATCCGAATGATTTTGAAGATATGTATCTGCTTCATCTCTAAGGCAAGCTCAACCATATGTCTAGATCTGACAAAGTTCATCTATTCAACGCAGTCAACCTTTGGATTAGGAACCTAGTTATTAGACAACGAGTGGAAGACTTGCAACTCGACATTGAGATCTATCGGACGAAGCTCAATCTTACTCAACCGAATTGGGATGCATATGAGTTTCTCTTCAAAGAAGATTACACCATTGTCCACAAGCCAAGGGCCATAATCTACAGAGATAGAAGTGATCAGAAGAAGATGATGCGAAAGAAGGAGGTACACAAGTTTAGTGATGGTATGTTGACAAGAATTCTGGAAAAGCTAGATCATATGGTTAAAGACTACAAGCTGTTTAATTTCAACCTTGGAATGGAGCATAGGATTTGGATTGAGGATGATAAAAGGAGGAGTGAGGAGTTTATACAGATTATTAAGAGAAGGCTCAAGATACGGCGCATATTCAGGAATCTGGAAAGCTTTGTGGGTCGAAGGATAAAAGATGTTGACTACATAACAATTAGCAGTACAGAATGATCTCATTATTTTGGCATTAAGGTTAATATCATCTTATTGTGTATAATATATATCGTGTACATTAATAGTAATGAGTAGTTAGGTGTTATGTGTCAGGTATAAGTTTTTCATAAGTTTTTTTTGTAAAACTCATAATTCTTCAAAATTATTATACCTGACACTAACACGCACCCCTCATAAGTTGAGGTGTCATGCTGTATAAAGAACATATCGTCTCTCCTGTGCTATGCAGTCGACGTGTATTTTAGTCAATTATTGATCAAAAGTATGCAACGATTGCATAATTTTGATAAGGGAGATAATGTGACTAAAATCGTTATCAATAACTAGAGATCTTTGAATGAATCTATAAGATAAGCTCACTCCTCTCATGTGCAAAACTAATTTCGAATACGGACGCACATGTGTAGGGGGAGCAAAGGGCTTTATATATTAAGATAATTATTTTTGGTTTTATAATCGTGATCGAATGACGGAAAATGCAAAGGAAAGAGATATGTAGTAACACCAGGGTATTCATAGAATACTCATGCACTGGTCTTCGGACTGTGCCCACTAGTGAAGTGGATCACTATACGAGTACTTGTACGAGTTTGGTTTTCCCGAGGCACTTCATATCTCTCGAGATATCTTTGTAAAATCTAATAGTGCAGCTGAGTTTTAATCTGCTTAAATGTTTTCCGCAGGTTAGGATCTTCAGTATCTATCGCTTTTTAAGATCAATCAAGGTACTTTTCTTCAAATGATTTTAAGAGGACTTAACAAAGGTTCAACTGAGTTAGGACATCTCCTGCAAAACTTTTGTTGTGTTTAAAAATCTTTCATAACACTTTGACTGCTTTTCAATCATTTTTGCCATAGACCTATACAGTACTTAATTGTATTAAGAGGTCGATCCCATGTCTGCAGTGAGCCTAACGAAGCATCTGGGCATGGGAATTGCTGAACATGAATTATACGGCTTAATTAGCAGATAATAACTGTCTTATTCACTCCTATCGTGTTGTCTGCTTTGAGATATTTCGATAGTGAGAACGGCGAGCAAACGGGAATTTAATATTTAGGTATTAGAGGAACACCTACCATGAGCCAAAAAACCAGAGGTATAGTACTTGTACTATTCAAACGGGAAACCAAAGGTTATTACAACCGACTCTAACCGAATGACAAAGCCATATTTGGTCTAATCAGTAAGATAGTAACTCACTGATTCACTCATATCGTGTTATTTGCTTTGAGACGCTCCGATATTAAGAACGGCTAGCACAGCTGTGAAACCCTGTCAAGGAGATTCTTCGGAATACTACCTGATCACAGGCAGTATTTATACTGATTAACAGGGAACCGTGATTATTACAACCATATTTGACGAAAGTGAACAAAGACTCTTTCGTCTATTTAGTGATAACTGTTATATTTTAGGAAATCGCTAGAGTAACCCCAAGCGGTGTGCAAAAGCCACATGCTCATACTCATACCTTAGTGACTTTATAACATCAAGAAAGAATGACCTAAAGCTTCCGCAAACTCTAATATCATCGTCTTCTTCAAAGTGTTAAAGATATGAAGTTACAAAGTAATAAAGAAGTACGAACATAAAGTCAACCTTTCATGATTACAACAAGTATGAGCATGTCGGCCCGAAGTTTAGCAAAAGGAGAAATGAAGTAAAGATCACAAGAAGCATGGAGATTCAAATACAAAGATTCAAGATCATTTATCACAAGCATGATGAAACAAGCTCAACAACTTATCTACTCAAAGCACAAGATATCCAATAAAGAATCAAAGACTACGAGCTGCAACGCAAGATCAATCTGAAGATTGCTGAGCTTAAGATTAGTATTTTTTTGGGTGACCTCCCTTAGGGGGAGATTGTTAGGATTAAGAAAAAGACTCGGTCACCCTGTGTCTTTTATAGTTTATCGTAGCTCATAGTTTAATATTAATTGTATGATATTCGGTAATGGGCCTGGTATTAAATCCCACGTGTAAGCCCATTGCAAAGGCCATAGGCTGGTTTTTGTTGAACCTATATAAGACTCTTCCATTCCATGGAAGAGGTGGTTAGTCATTTTTCATAATACAAGCTTTTACATTTTCTCTCACTAGAACTTTCTCTCTAGTCTTTCTCTCTCTAGGAATTCGAATAATCCCTAGCATCTACCATTGTGTTATGATTTCCAATATTCTACATTTTCTCTTCGTGATAAAGGCATGGATCTTCTGGGATTAATTAAGAAAAAAGTAGGCAATGGTGAGAATACTATGTTTTGGGAAGAGCCTTGGAAAGATGATGTGCCTCTTAAATCTTTATTTCCTAGAATATATGCCTTTGAATCTGTTAAGTCTATTACGGTAGCGACGAAGACTTCTCAACCTGGTTTGGCTTCTTCTCTAAGGAGAATGCCGAGAGGTGGGATTAAGCAACATCAAATGGCGGGCTTGTGTCTAAAAATGGAGGATATCATCCTTCCTAATATGATAGATAGGTGGTTTTGGTCGTTATCAGGTTCTGGAGAGTTTGCAGTTGCATCAGTTTGTAATTTCATCGATGACCATACTCTTGCAGATTCGGTTCCTAAAACTCGATGGATTAAGGTCGTCCCGAAGAAGATCAATATTCATGCTTGGAGAGTCAAAATGGACAACCTTCCCACGCCTTTTAACCTCTCCCGTAGAGGTATGGATCTTGACACTATTTATTGCCCTATTTGCCACATGGCAGCCGAAACTACTAGTCACATTTTTTTTAATTGCCCTATGGCAAAAGACAATTATAAAAAGATTACTAGTTGGTGGGATGTTAATATGATGGCGGCGTCTTCCTGTGAAGAATGGTGCACTTGGTTTATGTCTCTTCATCTTCAGGCCAAGTTTAAGACGTATTTAGAAGGTGTTTTCTCCGTTACTTGGTAGACGATTTAGACTTTCCGTAACAAGTCTATCTTTGGGTCATCTCCTTAGACCAAAGATCATATTGTGGCTCGATCTTTCTCTTGGTGTAGGTCTAGATGTAATTCAAAATTTAGCTGGGTCGATTGGCTTAAGAACCCTTTGCTTATTTCTTTGTAATCATCTGTTTCTAGCGTCTTGCTAGTGTTTTAATAAAATCCGTTGTTCAAAAAAAATTAAAAAAATAACAAGTTTATTAAAGTAGACGCCGAGGTCTGTTTATGTGATTCATCATTACTTTGTTGTATTCAGTATTTTACTCCTCTTTGGTTTTATCATTTTCATATGTCGTGTGCAGAATTCCTCATTCTTTGCCACCAAATTAGGAATAAAGATGTTGCCCAGTGTCATTTTGTTTAGGTCAGATTCATAATAATGCTTTTAGTTTGAGATTTTGTATTCCATGGTATGCATACTTGTGGGACTAGAAATTTGTTCGGTTCTTTTTGCGTAGAAACGGAATTGCAGGCGATAGAGTGGTTGGGTTTGAAGATCTGGGAGGAAAAGATGATTTTAGCACTAGGAAACTTGAAGTTTACTTGATTAAGAAAGGTAACACTTACCTACTAAAATTACTCCTTACGGCCGATTAATTTTGTTATCATGGTGATGACATCAAATAACGTCTGTTTTATAGCATCATTTATCCCATGTAATTAACCTATTTTGTATAATTATTGCAAAGAATTGTTACTTAATCGTTTATATTTGAAAATTGCAATAATTATGGAGTACTTGGTGAAAGTTAGCAAAAAGGCGCGCATTCTGGAGCTTAAACGAAGAAATATGAAGATTACTGATTCTGACATCCAATACGTCGTATCCATCAAGGAAGATATGGTGTATCCGTGCCTGAAGCTCACCAAAGACCACAAAGGAAACAAGATCAATATGATGTATCCAGAAGAAGGCTATACGCCGTATTTAAGATATAGAAGGTGAATATTCTAGAAGATATCAAACGTGGTCCCTACTCCGAGAAACACCCAATACGCAGTATCCAATACTTTGGATACGCCGTATCGAACCGACTTCCAAACCCTATAAATACAAAACTTAAAAACGAGTTTTAAGTGTGCAATCATATTCTCGATACCTAAACCATAAAAGTCGATTTTCAGAAGAAAAGAAGAGAAAAAGAGGCCGAGCAACGCTATCAATTCCATAGAATACAACGTGTAATTCCACATACTTTTGTAATCGTTTGGTTTTTAGTATCATTCGTTAACTCGGTTAATTTACCTTGGCTAAATTATTACTCTTGTATCAATTATGACGCTTGAAGGCTAATACCTTCAGGTATTAGCCATTATTATGAAGATTTGAATGTTTGGTTTTGTTTATCTCGATTTTTTAATTTATCGTTGAGTGCTTGTTTATGTTTATCAACATACTTGTTTACGTGCTTTTGTATGCGACCTATCATTCAACTGGATCTAGTGATACGGACCAAGTAATCTAAATGCCGAGATAGCTCTCCATATAGTGATTTATACATCTAGACCAATAGGATCACAAATAAACGACCTATCTTTGCCTTTAGATTAGTGAGCTTAGTTGGACCGGCAGGTGACCCTTGGGATCAACGAGTACGTTCTTAATCAATTGGTAAAGACTCGGTCAGTGGACTACTAGTGTATAAATTGCCATTAAGCAGTAAGTGGGTAAAGTCTCTGTTGGGAATTATTCATTCCTGGCTTAGTACCGTTAGTGATAATACTTAGTACCGATAGTTATAGTTAGTACTGACAGTACAAAGTGTTAAGTACTGATCAGTTAGTTAGTACCGTTAGTAGAAAATAGTTAGTACCGTTTAAGAGATATGTATGAGATATTATAGAAAAAGATATGTATTATTTTTATGCGTTTTGTAAGCCTGTTAGGGTTTATCCTTGGTCTATAAAAGGAACCCTCATGGCATAGTTAGAGATATCAGTTCAATATACATCTCATACAATCATATCTCATAGTTAGTAATATAACAACCCGTAATTTTCATAAATGTAAATATCCATCTATTAAGTTAGATGATGTACAATCTATCAATTATATATGAACTCACCTTTTTTTGGGAATATTTTTTGCTGTATTACATATACATTACTTTGCCAATTTTCTCTATATGCAATATTAACCATGCATAACTTAAGTTAGGACTCGGACAAACCTACATATGGCAATCCTATCTTCATATATGTCAAGCAAACATCATAACATATCAATTCAATATCATAATATCATTATTACAAGGTATTTTCCTAAAAGGTACCTTTTTGCAAACATCATTCAAAAACGGGCTTTAATAACCATTATCGAATGCCTAAACCCTAATCTCATGGAAGGGTTAACCCTTAAAGTGAATGCACAAGCTACTAAAGCATATGTACAAGTAATATAACATCTCATTTGAAATATTATCTCTTTAAACTCCAAAGAACATGTCCTAAAAGCTCAAATGCATAAGACATTAAGCTCAATCCCTAAAATAGCCATTTTTACCTCGTTTTCATTCTCATCTCTTCATCTCTTCACTGTGGCAAGCTACTACACTCCATTTTATAAATATGTAAACCCTATTTATCCCATTAATAGCTTTCTTTCATGATTTTGCACTCAAATCCCCTAATTCAAAACCATATAAAACCCTAAAAACCGAGCTAGTTTCTAAACATGGACTGTTTCTTGGCTTTTTTTCTTACTTGTAAACCCAACCTAACACGCAATATAAGTTGTTAATAAATTATTTTTATAATCATATCAATCCTTTCAAATCATTATTTCATCATTACTTTATCATTTTACTTCACTTGTACGTAAAACATATCCTAGAAACCCTAAATATACCTAATTGGTTCATTTAACCCGTTTACTCGTTTTAAACCATTCTAATCCCAAATAACCAACCAAGGGCCATTCGTTAACTCTTAAGATGAGTTTACAAAAAATCATTATCTATCATTAACTTGGCAATGTGCAAGAAATCAAAGCCTAGAAAACCTTAACGAATCTAGAAAACCCTAATTGTGCCCTAATTGTGACTTTGACCCGTTTTCTCAATTTCAACCCATTTTAACTTAAACCAACGACCAAACTTCATTAATAATACTTTATATAAGCCCTAGGATTTGTATTCCATCATTCCTAATCAAGAGTATGCAAAATATAAGCCAAGAAAGTCAAGAAAACCCTAAACAAGACCTATTTGAAACCGTGACCTCGTTTCTTCAATTCTAATCCGTTTTAACCCAAACCAATTCCTAATCTTTGCTAATTACCTTAATCCCAGACCTTGACAACCTATTTCATCTATCCATGATCGTTATATACACAATGTACCTAAGAAAAACTCTTGAAAACCATGCCGAGCCCAAAACTGACCCGCACCCTTTCTAACTTCATTTTGACCCACTTAAACTCTCACCATGTGCAAATGACCACCCAAGATACCTTCTAGACCCTTTATAGCAGCTTACTAAGCAGCTTTGACTCCTCCATGGTCAAGAATGAAGGCACCATGTGCTTGTTTTTGCTTCTCTTCAGCCGCGGCAGCAAGAATGGTAGCCACATCATTCAACCTAGTTTTCTAGACCTCCACCATTGATTTTATAGCTTAGACACATCCCATACTAGGTCTACTATGTGTCAAGAACAGATCATAAGCCTTGATTGCTCACCACTCTTGAAAATGGGTATAAATAGGGGCTTTGTGTGTTCATTTTTCTTCATCCCCCACTTCCTCCTCTATAACCCTTCATAGTAGCAACTCCTTGCTCAATATGAATTCTAATAGATCTTAAGAAGTCTCAAGTACAGAAAGGAAGCAAAAGAAACCAAGAAACGAAGCCCCAGAGTCGTTACTCTAGCCGTACGAAGCCGAAAGTCCCGATTCTGACCCGTTTCCAAGCTATAAGCTCAAACCAGGTTCTCTAAGCTTATGTTCTGCTTTCATAACGTCATAATGTTCATATGATCTTGCTAAAATCATAATATAAAGCTTTGAACTCAAAAACCTAAGTGTTATGCCTTTTTGATCCAAAACCGTACACCCGAAACCCTAATTTCATGTTTTTACTTAAACTATGAGCTAAACTTGTAAACTATTGTTATAATCTATCCTAATAAGCTTATATAATGTTAAAATAAGTGCTTTGATAAGTCATGAAAGAATTTAATCTTAAAACCCGCGCGTTTTCATTTTAAAACCCTAATTTGACCCGTTTTACTTCCTAGCTTAACGAATCGTTAAATTAAACTTGTGTTATGTTAAAACTTCATATTTTAGTTTATTATAACTTATAAATGTCTATTGAAATGTTAAAATAAGCTTGCATGGCAATTTGGACATGTTTTGTAATTATAATCCATGCAAGGGGTATATATCGTAAATTTCAGAAACTTATAACTAAAAGGACTAAAAGTGTCATTTTATCAAAGTTATAACTATAGGGGTCTATTATGTCACTTTTCAAAGTCCAAGGTTTACTTGGTATATCTTTCAAAGTTGAAGGACCAAAGTCGTAAAAATGCAAACCCTAGGGGTCTACTTGCAATTTTCCAAACCCCAGGGTCTAAAATGTAACATTTTGAAAAAGTGTAAAATCATATCCAAAACATTATATGTCATAACTTTAATTAACGCTCCTCGTGCTTAACATCTCTAGATATTGAATAAAATGCTTAAAACTACTTATGTTCTAATCCTTATATCATCCATCATCGATGTGCTTTCAAAAATCATGTCCCGGATCCATATCATACCACAATACTAGGGAGCTGCATATTAAGGAGTTTCATCTTGGTATTATTTTTCCGTTCTGGCTTGTGTTGTGGGTTTACGATTTTTAAAGTGCCTAATCCTCAAAGTTTACTGAAGGATTTTGATATATGATGGCCTGAACGGTGTTATGATAATTTTTATATCAAAACCAACATCGATATCCAAACACTTGTATACAATCAAACTAAGACTTGCCATATATTAACCCAGGTTGTCTGTGATTTCCGTGTTGAAGACGTTACTTTCATTCCCTATACATTTAGCTATCAATTTCCTTATAACTGTTTAGGTGAGTTCATAGCCTCGCATTTCAATCTTTTTATAAACCCACGAGGTGGATACGTGCTATAAACATGAATGCAATTATTTCTACATGCTATTTCAATTTACTATTGCCTAAGTAACTGATTTGCCTTTAAGACCCCATAATCATCGCGAATGATGTGAATAGATATATTTGAGGCTTGGGATTCCGATGTCGTACCAGTTCGTGTAACCCAATTGCACTTCATTATAAATCACGCGGGTATTTGTGTCTTAGGTGGCCCGAGGGAGCAATATTATCATTATAACCTAATGCATCGGATTCATGAGCTAATGGCAATAATAAATTATGTTTTCAATACCGGGTGTATATCAACGTAACCTGAATATCGCATTTGCATTCAAATTTTATTACTTAAATCTATGGATTTTACTCAACCTTTGTGTTGACTTTTTAGCATGTTTTATCTCAGGTAACTAATGGCACGGAGTGACGAGGACGTGACGATGGAAAAACCGTTATCATTCAAATGTTGTATTTTAGATTCTGGAAACCTCTCTTTTGTAAAAACTTGAGATATTAATGATATGTAACATATTTTCATAAACGGACTCTTTTGATTTCGTTTTTCTTATGATTATGACTGTTGTACCCTTAAAGTAATACCCCAGATTAGCTTCCGCTGCTATATGTAAAAATAGGGGTGTTACAGATTTGGTATCAAGAGCCTACATTATAAAGAACAAGGTTAAAACCTTAACTATAACTATTTTTCTTTTTCCATCCAAAAAAGTCATCCGTGCCGCTATATCTCCCGGAATGGTATGTAAAGTTACATAACTATTATATTACTAGATAAACAACTTATGTTATTTACTGCTGGGTTATTAAGCAGATCGATGTCGTCCCTAAACCTTCTACTGCAAATTTGGAGGATTGTCTTTTCTTCAATTCCCTAAACTATGTTCCCCCGGTGTCTATCGGATTATGTCCGACCTCTCCAGGAAACTTACTCCAGTGCTTCCATTCATTGGAATTGTCCGCTAAACTTCACACGACCTTTTTGTATTTCCCGATGATCCTTACAATGGAAGCTTACTAGCTTTCTCTACTGAAAAGTTTACCAATTCCGTCTCCAATTATTCATACCTTCCTGAAACTAAGAGTTTTTCTCCTGGAAAGACTCCTTTTCACCAATGCAGTTATCTTATCTACCATCCCAACCGCAAGCCTCTTGGATTGGTGAAACTTCCTGGTAATCATTATAAAAGTCATGAAGAGCAAATTCAGGGTATCCAATGTTATTATAGAGAAAATCCCTCCTGAAATGTTGTGGAACAGATTGAAAACGGCATCGAAGGTCTCGGTAAAGGAACAATAATCATCCAACATGATTTTTGGACGCCCTTAGCAGGCAAAACACCAGCATGCTCTACTAGATCACTAAAACTCCGGAGGAAAGCAAATAGGATCAACCTAAGATTCCTTAGTCGCTACGGATCGCGGAATTGGCAGAAAGAGAGTCATCAATGATATGAGAAAAAACTCGTTCACCAAGAAGACATAGAAAAACTCATGAAACTCTGTTCATCGAACTCCGAGCATTCAGTGATCATCTAGTTTCTAGTTTCTAGTTTAAATTCCAGTCTTTAGCTTTAACCTAGCTACGGGATGTGTGGTATAAATAAAAACACTTGTCAAATCTTGACTATGTATAGTACTAAGGCAAGTTGTTCTTAAATACAAAGGCAAATCCGTTATTACCTTGTTGTTTCTTACACTTTTATCCCATTCATCATTCATTCATCTGATTCATCATCGTACATTCATCATCTACCATAACCTTAAATATCACCAGTTGTTAAAAAAGGTTAAATAAAGCATTATTCTTTAAGCATTTTCAAGAATAAGCATTTCTCTTTTAATCATTTAAAGAAGACAAGCATTATACTTGTGATATCATTCTTATTACGTGTTATCTTTTGTTGGTAGAATGCCTCCAAAAAGAGCATCAACAATGGAAGCACCAGCTATGACTCAAGATGCCATTAGAAAGTTAGTAGCTGATAGTGTCACCTCGGCTCTAGAAGCTCAAGTTGCGACAATGGCAAGTGCTAGTAATCCCAACAGGAACACCGGTCCTACTGGAACTCCTGCAGTGAAAATGGGAAACTACAAAGAGTTCATTAGCTATCAACATTTCTACTTTAATGGTACGGAAGGAGCAGTAGGTCTTATTCGCTGGTTTGAACGAACCGAATCAGTGTTCTCTCGTAGCAGATGTGCCGAAGAAAACAAAGTAACATTTGCTACTGGTACTTTAACTGACGATGCCTTGTCCTGGTGGAATGCATATGCCCAGCCTATGGGAATAGAGCAAGCTAATCAAATTACATGGACTGAGTTAAAAAGGCTTCTAACGAACAAGTATTGTCCCCGGACTGAGATCAGAAAGATGGAAGAAGAACTTTACAATTTGATTGTAAAGGGAAATGATCTTAAACCTTATGTTAGAAGATTCCAATAATTAACGGTTCTATGTCCAAACATGGTGCCAAACAACGATAAACTCTTGGAAGCTTTTATCGGAGGTCTACCTCGAAGCATTGAAGGAAATGTTACTGCCTCTAAACCTCAAACTTTAAAGGAAGCCATTAACATAGCCCAAAGGCTAATGGATCAAGTAACTAAGCATGTTCCAATGCAAGTATCGAGTGACAACAAAAGAAAATTTGACGACAGAAGAACTTTCAATAACAGCTCCTGCAGCAACAACAACTACCGCAACTCCAATAATCGTTACAATAAAACTATCTTCTGTTCTGAGTCTCCATCAAAGGAGGCTATTTTTTATGAAGTGCAATCTAGATCTTTCTACTGGTGTCGTTACAGATGTAAAGCTTATTTTAGTTGGATTGAGTAGCTTAAAAACCCTCACCTTGTTACTTTGTAATCTTCTAGCTCATTGCTAGTTTTTTTATCTCTCAATAAAATTCGCCGTTTAAAAAAACAACAACATGGAACACCCCACTCCCCCTCCCCCAACCATGCGCCCCAAGCTGAAGTATTGGCGGCGTGCCAATTACAATTTTTTTTAATTTAATTGAGTTTATGTTTTAATTGTGTATGATTTGTCCCAATAGATATGTTTTGGCTTGAGTGTTGAGTGAGAAAACATTTCATGTGTATGTGAAAAAAATTGTCTATGTGACGGTGACGTGGCACAACGGCTTGAGCCATGATACCTTCAACGTATTTTTTATAGAATGAGGTCATGTTTGGTAGCCAACATTTGCAAGTGATTTGGAGCGGTAAACGACAAGTGATTAGCAGTTTGGTTGAAAAGCTTGTTTGACAACAAAGCAACTAGAGTTTGAATTTTGTGAAACTGTAGAGGTGGCAAATCTTGCCCATATGTTAACTCATGGGCTTAATGGACCATTTTTTTTAAGTTATGGGCGTAATGGACCCTTTTTCTTTTAAGTTATGGGCGCAATGGACCTTTTTTCTTTAAAGTTATGGGCTATTTTTGCCCATCAATAATAATTGATGGCTAGTATGGGCATATGTCCAACTTTATATGGGATTTTTGAATTACACGTTTTCGTCAGTTTTTTTCATTTTCGTCCGTTTTTTTACGATTTAGTCCGTTATTTTACGATTTCATACGTTTTTTTACGTTTTCGCCCGTTTTTTTACGATTGCGTCCTTTTTTTACGTTTTCGTCCAGTTTTTTACGTTTTCGTCCGTTTTTTACGATTCCGTCTGTTTTTTTACGTTTTCGTCCGTTTTTTTACGTTTTCGTCCGTTCTTTACGCTTGCCTCCGTTTTTTTATGTTTTCGTCCGATTTCGTCTATATATTTACGTTTTCGTCCAGTTTTTTACGTTTTCGTCCGTTTTTTACGATTCCGTCTGTTTTTTTACGTTTTTGTCCGTTTTTTACGTTTTCGTCCGTTCTTTACGCTTGCCTCCGTTTTTTTACGTTTTCGTCCGATTTCGTCTGTATATTTACGTTTTCGTCCAGTTTTTTTACGTTTTTGTCATTTTTTTTACGATTCCGCCTGTTTTTCTACGTTTACGTCTGTTTTTTACGTTTTCGCCCGCTTTCTTACGATTTCGTCCGTTTTTTACGATTTCGGCCGCTATTTTACGATTTCGTCCGTTTTTTCAATTTTGTCTGTTCTTTTACGATTTCGTCCGTTTTTTTACGATTTCGTTCGTTTTTTACGTATAGTCTAGTTTTTTTACGTTTTCATGCGTTTTTTACGTTTTCGTCTGTTTTTTTACCTTTCCGTCCATTATTTTACGTTTTCGTACGTCTTTTTACGTTTTCGTCCGGTTACGTCCGTTTTTTTACGTTTTTGTCTATTTTTTTACATTTTCGTACGTTATTGTCCTTTAACTTGAGTTATGCAGGTTATATTGCATATTGAGATATTGGCAAAGTAATGTAATGTAATAAAGAGAAAGAACCGAAGGCAAGAAGCTGGTAGAGCCTATGCTGTTACTCCATCAGAAAATGGTAGGTATGCCGGAGATCTCCCTCTGTGTAAAAGGTGCAATTACCATCACACCGGACCCTGTACTGGTAGGTGTAATAATTGCAACAGAATGGGCCATCTAAGCAAGAACTGCCAAAGCAAGAAGCCAGCCACCAGAAGTAATCAACTCCCAGTAACAGTGGTTTGCCATGCCTGTGGTGAGAAAGGACACTACACAAATCAGTGCCGCAAGACCAACATCAATGCCCAAGGAAGAGCCTACATGCTGAAAGATAAGAATGCCCAACAAGACCCAAACATCATTACGGGTATGTTTCTCCTAAATCAGCATTTAGTCAGGGTATTATTTGATTCCGGAGCTGATAGAAGTTTTATATCCTTATCGCTTGCCTCTATGCTAAATATTCCGTCTATTACAATAGATACCTTTTATAATATCGAAATGGCTGACGGAAACTTAGTAAGCACAAACACTGTTATTAAAGGCTGCACTCTAACTTTGCTAAATCAACCTTTTGAAATCGATCTCATGCCAATTAAACTTGGTAGTTTCGACGTAGTCATTGGTATGGACTGGTTATCCAAATATCGTGCTAAAATTCTCTGTGACGAGAAAGTTGTTCACATTCCTATCGACAGTGAAACTCTAATCATTCGAGGTGATCAAAGTAAAACTCGACTAAATCTCATATCCTGTATAAAAACCGAAAAGTATATATCTTGAGGTTGTCAAGTTTTTATGATCCAAGTTATGGAGAAGAAAGCAGATGAGAAGAGACTCGAAGACATTCCCGTAGTCAAAGAATTTCCAGATGTCTTTCCTGAAGATCTACTTGGTATCCCTCCCGTTCGCCAAGTAGAATTCCAAATCGACTTAATCCCCGGAGCAGCACCTATAGCTCGAACACCTTATAGATTAGCTCCTTCAGAAATGCAGGAGTTATCTAACCAACTTCAAGAACTAACCGACCGAGGCTTCATTCGACCAAGTACATCGCCTTGGGGAGCTCCTGTCTTATTTGTTAAAAAGAAAGACGGATCTTTTAGAATGTGTATCGACGCATTTCATTCCCATTCGAGCGACTGATAGTATGGAAACTCTTACGAGGTTATACATCAAAGAAATAGTCTCTCGACATGGCGTACCAATCTCTATCATCTCGGATCGTGACAGTCATTTCACATCCAGATTCTGGCAATCATTGCAAAATGCTTTGGGTACTCAACTAATTGGTATAGCTATTATCATCCTGAAAAAAACGATGGACAAAGTGAAAAGAAGAACCATCCAAAACACTCGAAGACATGCTACGAGCTTGTGTTATAGATTTCGGGAAAGGATGGGATAAACATTTACCATTGGTAGAATTTTCCTACAATAACAGTTATCATGCCAGTATCAAGGCAGCACCGTTCGAAGCACTTTATGGACGAAAGTGTAGATCACCTGTTTGCTAGGCCGAAGTTGGAGATTCTCAACTTACAGGACCAGAAATAATTCAAGAAACCACTGAAAAGATCATACAAATTCGTCAACGCTTGCAAGCTGCAAGAGATCGACAAAGAAGTTACGCCAATGTAAGGTGAAAGCCTTTAGAATTTCAAGTTGGCGATCGTGTTATGTTAAAAGTATCACCCCGTAAGGGTATCTTTCGATTTGGAAAATGAGGAAAGCTTAATCCCCGATACATTGGACCATTCAAAATAACTTGAACGATTGGCCTAGTGGCCTATACAAAACTAGGGAGTTCCTAAAGAGCTTAGTAGTATCCACAATACTTTCCACGTTTCTAATCTCAAGAAGTGCTTATCCGATGAATCTCTTATTATTCCAATAAAAGAACTTCAACTCGACGACAAACTCAACTTTGTAGAAGAACCAGTGGAAGTAATGGATCGTGAAATCAAGCAATTAAAGCGAAGTCATATTCCTATAGTCAAAGTGTGATGGAACTCTAAAAAGGACAGAGAGAGTTTACATTGGGAACGCGAAGACAAAATTCGTTGCCAAATTATCCTCATTTATTATCAATAATCTCTTCAACATCAAAGTAAATTCGGAGACGAGATTTCTTGTAAGGATGGGGGGGACTAAACAACCGCAATTTTCATAACTGTAAATATCACATCTATTATGTTAGATGACTCGTACAATCTATCATTATATATGAAATCACCTTATTCAATGAAATTTTGCTTTATTAATTACTTACTTTGTCAATATCTCGATGTACAATAATTTCTTGAATTAAAAACTAAAGTTAACGGCTCAGGCTACTACATATCGGCAATCCTATCTTCTTATTGTCAAGAAATCATCATAATATGTCAAGTAAAGATCATATTTTCATTTATTACATTGTACATATTCCTATAATGTACCATTCGTAACGTAATATCAAACGGGCTTTTTTAACCGTTATCATATGCCTTTAAACCCTAATTTCCATGGAAGGATTAACATTCTAAAGTGAATGTACAAGCAACTAAGATATGTTCAAAAAAAAAATAGTATTAATAACATATATTTGAAATATACAATTCTCTTCAAATAAAAGTACAAGTCATTAAAGGCTCAGTGTACAAGTCATTAAGCGATGGATCTCCAAAATAGCCGTTTTTACCTCCGTTTTCATTTAAATTCTTCTCACCACTTTTGTACAAGCTAATTACACCCAATATAAATTTTATACCCTATTATTCCAGTTTCATAGCTTTCATATCTATTTCCCTACCTTCAAATCCCTAATTTAAAACCCATAAACTCTAACCGAGCTAAATAGTAAAACCCTAGCCCGTTTATCGTTTTTATTCATATAAAACCCAAACCAACACACAAATAAGTTTAATAATTATTTTACAACATAAAATTCATATCCATACAATAATTCATAATTCATTTCAATTTCTTTTACATGAATCAAAATCGTGGAACCCTAAATGAACCCTAAATGTTCATTCGACCCGTTTTCCTTGTTTTTTTAACCATTTCAATCTCAAATATGTAATCAAGAGCCATGGCTAAACTCATACAATGTGTTTACAATTCATTATCCATCATTACTTGGCAATATACATGATAATAGAAAGCTAGAAACCTAAAGAAACCATTACGGAGCCCTAATCTAAACCCGTAACCTTATTTACTTAATGACCATTTTTAAACAACACCCATTTTTATTCGTTGATAAGTCAAGATTTGATCCTTGTAAAACACATATTATTCTATCCAATTACAAGCATTCTTGAATTAGAAGCATGAAAGACAAGAAAAACCTAATCATACCCTTTTGGAACCCGGACCTCAATTCTTCATTTTGTGACCCGTTTTAACTCCAAAACCAATTGTATAAATCCTATTGACACTCCTTATTACAGACCCTAAGATCATATTCTAATCACATTTGATAATTGTACACGAAAGGTTAGCCTGAAAACTCACAAAACCCAAACCGAACCCAAAACAGACCCGTGAGGGTTCATGGCTCATTTTAACCTATTTCCAAGTGTACCCATGTGCATGTACTCTGGAACCCTTCTTGTATACTTTAAGCAGCCTTATGCAGCGCTTAAGTCTTCTTGGCTTAAAATTGAAGGCACATGGCCTCTCTTTTGCTAGAAACAGTCGCGGCATCAAAAGAGGTACACACCTCATTCAAGCTTGTTTCTAGCTTAACCACCACATCTACTAGATTATCTATCACCCTCTAGGTACTCCTATATTTCCTAACTAGATTGAAAGCTTTCCTTGAGCTCTTTGGGTCATTCAACTTAAATAGCACCTATCACTCTTATTTCTTCACCCCCACTTCCTCCCTCTATAAACCATTACATAGAAGCAATCTTTGCTTTAATAGATCTAAGAGGTCTTAAGAAGGCTCAAGTACAGAAAGAAGCAAAAGAAACCGGTAAGAAGTCCGGGACGTCGTTATCTCAGGCGTTACGAAGCTAAATGTCATGATTCCGACGTTTGCTAAGCTATAAGCTCAAGACAGGTTCTCTAAGCTCTATATTCTGTATTCATACATTATATGTTCTTAGATCATGCTAAAATCATAATATAAAGCTTTTGAACTCAAAATCTATGTGTTATACGTTTTGATCCAATTAACCGGTACACCCGAAACACTTAATTTCATGTTTTTAATTAATTATAAGCTAAGCGTGTAACTATTGTTATATTCTACCAATTAAGCTTAACTAAATTAAAATAAGTGCTTTGATATGTTATGAAAGAATTATTTGAGCTTTAAAACCTGCGCTTTTTCATTTTAAACCTAATATGCACCTGTTTGCTTTCTAGCTTAACGAATCGTTAATTTAAACTTGCGTTGTGTTAAATCTTCATATTTTAGTTTATTATAACTTATAAATGTCTATTGAAATGTTAAAATAAGCTTGCATGGCAATTTGGACATGTTTTGTATAAATTTATCCATGCAAGGGATCTATTATCGTAACTTTTATAAAAAACTTATAACTAAAAGGACTAAAAGTGTCATTTTATCAAAGTTATAACTACAAGGGTCTATTATGTCACTTTTTAAAGTACAAGGTTTACTTGGTATATCTTTTAAAATATGAGGGGTCCAAAGTCATAAAAACGTAACAAACTCCAAAGGGTTAATATTTATTGCCACTTTTAAAACTCGAGGGTCTAAAATGCAACATTTTGATAAAGTAAAAAACTATTTAAAACATTACATGACATAACTTTAATGAAAACACTTTACACGTGCTTAACATTTAAGATATTGAATAAAGGCTTATAAACTTGCTTTATGTTATAACTATTACATCATTCATCATCGATGTGCTTTCAAAAAAATCATGTCGCGGATTCATATTATACCACAATATTAGGGAGCTTCATATTAAGGAGTTTCATCTTGGTATTACGTTCTGACTGAGTTGTTGGCGTATAAATTTAAAGTGCTTAGTCCTTCAATCGTTTATGAAATGACTTCTGGAATTATGATGGGCCCGAACGTGTTATGATATAAATTTAATATCAAAAACCGGACAATCGATGTAAATTCTTATCATATTCACATCAAATCTAAAGATATCTTGACATATATTACCCCAGGTTGCCCGTGACGAAGCCGTTACTTTCATTTCATATACATTTGCTATCAATTTCCCTATAACTGTTCAGGTGAGTTCATAGCCTCGCATTTCAATATTTCAAATGTTTTATAAACCTGCGAGGGGGATACATGCTATAAACATGAATGCAATTATTTCTGTATGCTATTTCAATTTACTATTGCCTAAGTAACTGCTTTGCCTTTAAGTCCCCATAATCATGAACCGTTAATTACTTCCGTAGTAAGCTGCGAATGATGTGAATTGTTTATTTGGGTGGACTCCCCGTTGGTGTACCCATTTAAGTGTAACCAATTGCACATCATTAGAAATCACGCGGGTATTTTGGCAAAGGTACCCACAGGGGCTATAACATATCACCATACCCTAAGGCTTCGGATTCATGAGCTAATGGCAATAATAAATATGTTTTCAATACCGGGTGTCTATCAACGTAACCCGAATATCGCATTTGCATTCAAATTATATTACTTAAACCTATGGATTTCATCAACCTTGGTGATGACTTTTTAGGCATATTTCTATTTCAGGTACTATGGCACGGAGTGGCTTCGGGGAGGACATGAAGATGGAAAAACCGTTTTCATTCCAAACTTTATTGTTATAGATTTTGTGGAACCTCTCGTTTGTATAAACTCTGAAAGGAAATACTGAATGATAATTATTTTCAAAAATGATTCTTTTTTATTCGTTTTCTATGATTATGACTATTATACCTTGAAGTAATACCCCAGATTAGCTTCCGCTGCTATATGTAAAAATGGGGGTGTTACATGACGGCATCACGATTAAAATGCGATGCCGTCACAGCGATATTCTTATAAATATAGACCCGAAATTAAGGTTTTATGTGTGTAACTTTAGAGTAAAAAAGGAGGAAGAACCCTATTCGTTTGGCAGCTTATTAAGATGATTTTAGGGATTTAAAACCCTATTTTACCTCCTTCAATTCATGTTTTAATCAAGTAAGACTATCTTAATCATTCAATATGTTTTGTTGTTTGATTCTTTATTGTTCTTGCTTTATATTTAACATGCTTGGCTAAACTCCTTATTGTATTCATTTATGATTGTATGAAACCTAGAATGTAGATTTAGTGGTGTTGCTTCTTGTGATGAATATGCATGTTAGGCTTTAAAAAACCAGCTTTTGTTTGTATCGCTATTGATATGTCTAGGGAAACATGATTGTGTAGAAAGGATACCATCGGGTAACAGTCTTCATACTATCTCGCCCCTTATATGGTTGATCCACTTTTAATATATTTCTAATGCATTTAATATACTTTTGGGGGCCGGGTAATAGTCTTCATACTACCTTACTTTGTGTTTTGCCTCAACGGAATATTAAATAGATGGCGGGTTCGTGTATAGTTCATGACTTATGAAATAATTAATAGATCATCACAAATGTGACAAAGCAACAACACTAGGAGAAGCAATCTAGGGAGTAATAAATTATTAAATAAATATAATTTTTTTATTATATTGTTATCACCATTAGCGTAGTTTATTAGGGCAAATGGCACAAAAAGGCATTAAACTTAGTGTCTATTTCCAATCAAAGTACTCTACTTTTTTTTGCAAATAAAGGCGGCTAACTTTTTTTCTAGCCGATTTAGGTTTTTTCTCACTTCCCGTTAACACACTAACCCTCATTTCGTTATATCTCTAAAATTAGTGTTAATTAAAAATGAAGGGCACAAATTGACAATTATCCAAATTGACATCATCCCATAGAATGCATTCCAACATCATCTAACTGCATTAAGAAAGAGATCATTATGCATCCCCCCCCCCCCCCCCCCCCCCCCCCCCCCCCCCCCCCCCCCCCCCCCCCACCGCGGAGAAGTCAATGCATATTGCATTTATAGAAACCGCCTTACAACATTCACAAAATTCACAAAAATGATTGCTAATTCAAAAATCACAACACATATGCCAATATTCACTGTCAAACAGCTAAATCCCCAACGCCATTATCCAGCGAAGCAGTAGCTTATTGAGATTAAAGAGTCAGTCAAGTGCTTAGTGACACCAAGAATTAGTGCACATCAAGAAGGGGCACGTTAATTAGATAGAGGACAAGGTTAACTTTTCTCATCACTTGTTAAAAAGATTAAGTAATGATTTTATTAAGAAACTATAAATTATCACTTATTGGGGATTTTGTTAGCATATGTTTTTTGGGGATTTTATTAAGAATTGATTTTAACAAAATTATATTGTTTTGATCATCACTTGTTGCATGGATAAATGTTATGTACTCTGTATATGGATGTGTAAAGAAACGATTTTATGTATATTGCTTTTTGGATGATTGTCAATTTAGGTTTTTTATTTTTATTAACACTAATTTTGGGGATATAACAAAGTGAGAGTTTAGTTTTGGTAGCGTGGAAATGAGAAAAAACCTAAATCGGCTTAAAAAAACTTAGCCGCCTTTATGTGCAAGACAAAAAGTGGAGTACCTTGATTAGAAATAGACACTAAGTTTAATACATTTTTCTGCCATTTGCCCAGTTTATTATTTAGTTTAATAGCTAAAACCAACCAAATCTCTCAAATATATGAATTACCTGCTTTCTATAAAATATAAAAATACAAAATAATCATGGTCTCTACAACCATAGATTCTGGATAAGACGTGATCAAGCCGATCCAACCTATTCCCTAGAGAACGGATAACAACCCCGAGGTCTTGCCTATACTACTTCTACAACGGTTAGAGTACTCTGCTAGTGGAGTTGTCATAACTTTTTGTTAGAGGCCTTTACGACAACCGCGTCAAGTTTTTGTGGTCTGCGTGTTTGCCGCTGCGTGGGGAATAGTTTGGTTCTTGATCATTGTTTAGCTTAGTTCTAATTGCTGAATCCTTTAATGTGAGAATTGATTTAGCGCATATTAGCTTTTCTTGTAGTCTATCTTTCTTTGTGTTATCTGATTTCATAAACATTCTCGTTCTACCACCAATGGGAGAAGAGAATCCTTATCCTTTCTCTTGGAGACTACTACAAACATGCCATGAGGGACTACATGAATACCATTGAGCTCCCACATAAGGCAAACACGTTGGTACTTTTCGATTCGTCACCATCAATTGGTGCAAAACGGATGATGTCTCATTCCACGAATTCGGTCCGAGGATCCAAACCAACTCCTCAAGGATTTCCTTAAACTTATGGACTCACTTGACCGTGACGGTGAAAACATGGAAATAACGCGCCTGCGTTTATTTCAATTTTCCCTTCGCGGTCAAGCTAGCAATTGGCTTGAACGTCTTCCAGCAGGATCCATCACCACATGGGAGGATCTTACTACTCGTTTCCTTGCTTAATTCTTTCCACCGGGAAGGACCGCAAAACTCCGCAATGATATCCTGATGTTCCAAAAACATCATGGAGAATCTCTATCTGAAGCATGGACTCGTTTCAAGGACTTACTACAAAAATTCCCTCATCATGGCATCGACCTTTGGCTCTAAGTCCAAAATTTTTATGACCATGTCAACCCCGTCACAAGACGAACCATTGACCAATCGGCCGATGGTAACCTTCGTGACCGAAATGCCAAAGAATTCTGGGCATTATTAGAAGACCTTGCCCTCTATTACAACAAAAGTTGGAACGACCCAAGGGATTTCGCTAAGCCGGTCAAGGCAATATCTTTTCCTTAAGATGTCCCGAGTACATAAGACCGCCATCTAATCGAGCTGAAATTAAGTTCTAGTGTTTGATGGAAGCTCATCTTGCTCTGACACAACCTACTTAAGTGAACAAAGTCACTACCTCATATGAAATCTGTAGTGGTCGCCATGACACTCAGTATTGCATGAAAGATCCCGAACAAGCCTTTGTTAAATACGCATCCTCGCGTAACCACAATATGGGAAATAGGAAATTCACCACTAACCAAGGACCAAGGAATTTCAATGAAGCCACCAACACCTAAAAGGACAAACCATATCTCTTAAATGGATCGAACTACAAAAACATTTTCACAAGGCCAAGTATGCTCGATCTCTATTCATTCGTCTAATTACCAAATGAAGCTTGAAAAGGCATTAGATGATTTTGACTCTCACCAAGAGAAGAGATTAGCTCACCTAAAAGCCCAACTTAAACAATAACAAGACGACATGATTAGAAAGATTAATATTCTGTGGAAAATTGTTTCTGAAAAGCTTAATGACGCACCTATCCCCGAATCTGTAGGAGACTCCATGGCTTTCGAAAATACTGCTTCAATCAGCCATATCGAGAGGGGGAGCTTATAAGAAAGGGAATCAAAAGCTCATCAAAGCTATTCTCCCCAAAGCACCTCTACCGCATCCATAATTGAACTAAACAAGAACCCATCAACCCCAAAACGTGTTCATTTCGTCAATTCAATCGTCATCCTCGGTGAGGAAAGTGAAGCTAAAGAAGGAGAAACCACGACAGACATCACTCAGAACACCGGCACAACATAAACGAAAGAAGCGATAGTATAGAGTAAAAGAGGTGATGGAGACAGATGTAAGTGAAGTAGAAAATGAAGGCGCGAATTTGAAGTATTCACTACGCTGGCGGCGGGCTCGGCTGGTCGGAAGAGGAGGAAGGGGAATGATGAGGGATGAGATGGTGGAATATTTTAATCTCGTTCCATACTATTAGAGGTAATGTACCACATCATGATATGGCTTTTAACAAGATTCCTCGACCCCCCTGTAGGTAATATAGCGAGGGAGAGAATAAGAGTGGAGCTGAAAAACATAAAAAATTTCCTGACATGATCGGACACTTCTTCAAGAGACATGCTTACATAGACCTAGAATCACCAATCAATGTCATGTCTAGGCGTCAATATAATCGGATCATGACTTATGGGCTTGGATCAAGCCAAAAACCGTCAAACCCCAATAAAATTAGTAAATTTGTTGGAAGAGTAAGAAGTTTAAAAATTTTTAATAGGATAGCTTCCGCTCGAATGTGACTTTATGATATTGGAAGATACCACTAGCATTATTGATCACCACCTTGGATAAATGGATTTTGGAAGGCCCTTCATAGATGAAACCGACCTTGTCTATGATAAAGAAGAAGGAACGGTCATGTTTAAACAGGATGACAAGAAAATTACATTTAAAATGCCTCACACCATGGAAATATTTAAGCAAACACGACTTATGGGTTTGAGCACCGATTCCATACCCACGTCCGCCTATGAAGAAAACTTTGGCCATGGAAAGACGCACTACTATCAAAGCTTACTCATTGGAGATGAGTACATGCAAGACAGAGGTGATAAGAGAGGAATTAGGCATTTGATAAGATTAGAAAAAGAAATGATGGGAGACAAAGAAGAAGTTACGTAAGGATGTGTGACTTCGAGTCTAGCTACAAGACTCGTAATAAGAAAAAAAGTGCTTTTGGAGGAATCCCATATTGTACTTTATCCCGCTTATTTAGGAGGGTCTTGTGTGTTTTAGTTCTTTATTGTTTGTGTTATTATGTTTGCAAGTAGTTTTGTTATTTCATGTTTGTTTGTCTTGTACTTGTCTTATTTGCAATCAAAGGTATTTTGCAACAAAATAAGCATAGGGGAAATATCCAGTTTTTAGAAAATAAATTGTTTTACCTAATTCGCTGGTCTGTTTTGAGTTATATGCATGAATTGTTAATTATCAGGTTGTTATGCAGCATAAATTGTAATGGGAAAACTAACTTATAAAGTGGTGTGCCAGGATTTTTTCATTCAAAAAAAAGAAAAATAAGTTTTCACAGAGTGTAGAGACGGCGTCATGATTTACACGCGACGCCGTCACCACGACACCTGTAACGGGGTCAGGATATTCCTGACAGTGTCAATCGCCCAGTTACAGGAAAACTCAAAAATTTTAAGTATTTTTTAAAATAAAACTTGTACAATACTTAAGAAAGTTTTTATTCTTTTATAAACCTGCAAAACCATGAGTTTAATAATTCTCTCATCCTATCTTTAGTGCTTTATAGAGTCAACCCTAATTTCCACTCTCTGTATAGTTTTATATCGCACCATTTTATGCTTGGGTGTTGTTGTCTTTGTATTAGATTAACAGGTTATATTTGATAGACAGAAGCTTGGAAGTGTTTGGATAGTATCATTGTATGAATCTTTGGAGACGATTTAAACAGTTAAAGCATGTTTCTTCATCTTATTATTGAGCAAATCTGGGAGTACTAGTTTCTTTCCTTGTTTTCTTTTACCTTTATTCGTTTTTTCGGGTACTTCTAAAGAACATTAGGAGTCAATGTTCAAACTTACGTGTATGGGGAAATAAGCCTTAGTAACTATTCCCTTCATTTGCCATTTTGCTTTATCCTTAAAATGATGGTAATATATCAAAACATAGCTCTTTAAATAGGTAATTTTGACAAAATTTAAATTTTCTTATGTACACATACCGAACGAAAACCGAGTATTAATAGCGTCTCTATGGATTGGAAGTATTATGACTAGACAAAAACCTCAAAATTCCACCTCAAAATGTGCGGTTCGCCTTAGATCTATTAGGAATTCGGGTATCTATTATGGATACCTTAAGATAGTTTATACTTTAGCTTTCTCGAGTTAAGGAGTGAGGGAAATCATGTGTGTCTATTCGGCCTTTACGGGATGTGTATAGTCGGTTTTTGTCGCCTTTTTAATGCATTGAGATCGGTTTAAACTATATGAGTGTACCGATAGTCTATTAAATTCTAGAACACTTGTTCTTGTGATGCATCCCGAGACCGCATAGTGAGTATTAGGATTTGCTTGATAAGAGGCATGAGGATTAACCTATGTTATATACCTGTAATTGTTCACGGATGGTTCACACCGATTCTTGTAAGTATCCCACACCATTGCCATGCACCTTCATTTTAGTGCATGTTACCCTAGTAAACCCTCAAGAGCTATCCTTTTTCATGGTTCTCATAATTTTCTGGTTAAGCCGGACTATTAATGAATAGCATTGTCACCTTTAAACCAATCATTACACCCAAATCGCCTTAGCTTACCTTGTATGTACTCATTTTTAATACATTATTGTTTTTAACCCAAGTTAATTATTAAGTACATGGTTGCTAAGTCCTTATCCTTGTAAATATTGTTTCGGGACGATTAGGATTCATGGTAGTATTTATTTTGCGGAAGAATAGGGAAGAAAAGTTAAGTTAATACCCTCATATGTTTGTTAGATGATCTCCATGTTATTTTGATCCACCCTCAAAATAGGGGGGGTCCTTATTAGATTGTAAATATCAGTTTGTAAAAGCTCAAGTGTAGAGGGTACGTGTTATAATACCCCATTTATGATGTATTATTGTTTAAAATACAGAAAAGAAAAAGAAATAGATTGATGTAGAGTTGTGTAGAGTTTGTATATCTTCGTCCGAGTTTGCCTTAGCACCAAACCATGCGTGTATTCGTTTATAAATATATTAGCTTACCCTTCCACTCCAACTCACACAAAGACCACTATAATGTTATATCTCGTTCGCTTTTCCGTTTTCTTTTCTTATATGTTATTTTCACCTTACCACCCATAACCCTTTAAAAAGACCTCTTAGATTGTAATGAATAATGCTTGCACTAGCGGTGGAGGTTTTGATCCTTTACCCAATCTTATGTAATTTATAGGCTAAGACAGGTTATGAGTTGTTATTTTCTGTTTCACCCATTATGTTATAATTTATTATACACCCAAGAGAAAGATAAATCCACAAACACTTATGTGAGGTGCTAGTGTTATGCTTTTCTGTGCTTTTTATTACAAAGTCTAGAAGGTTGTGTTGTAAAATACTTTTAAAGAATAGGTTAAATGACCCTAATACTGCTATTGTGAAGGTAGAAAAGCCTATTTTCTTAAGAACAAGCAAATCCCAAGTGTAAGGGTATTTGATGAGGTGTCATTTTATACACTTTTTGGGGGTCATTTAACTCACGAATGTTGCATTTATGACCAAAAGAAGGTTCTAATAGTTTCCTTTTCAGGTTATTTAGCATTTGGGAGCATTGAGGAAATCAGTGACTTGGGCTCATTTGGAGAAGAAACGGACAAGATTACGAACCAACACTAAGACTTTTCAAGATTTAAAGTCTCAGTGCTTGGAGACAGCGTCACCATTTATACAAGACGCGGCCACACTTCATCTAGTGACGACGTCACAGATTCTTAACGGCGTCCAGCCCGCACCGTACTCAACTTTCATATCTAGATTCTACTTTATGATGGCGTCACGATTAAAACGTGACTGTCACAGCGATATTCTCATATATATAGACCCGAAATTAAGGTTTTAGGTGTGTAACTTTAGAGTAAAAAAGTGGGACAAACCCTAGTTCGTTTGGCAGCCTATTAAGACGATTTTGGGGCTTCGAAACCCTATTATACCTCCTTTAATTCATGTTTTAATCAAGTAAGACTATCTTAATCATTCAATATGTCTTGTTGTTGGCTTCTTTTTGTTTCTTGCTTTATCTTTAACATGCTTGGCTAAACTCCTTTTGTATTTATTTATGATTGTGTGAAACCTAGAATGTAGATCTTAGTGGTGTTGCTTCTTGTGATGAATATGCATGTTAGGCTTTAGAAAACCAGCTTTTGTTTGTATCGCTGTTGATATGTCTAGGGAAACATGATTGTGTAGAAAGGATACCATCGGGTAACAGTCTTCATACTACCTTGCCCCTTATATGGTTGATCCACTTTTAATATATTTCAAATGCATTTAATATACTCTTGGGGGCCGGGTAATAGTCTTCATACTATCTTACTTTATGCTTTGCCTCAACGGAATATTAAATAGATGGCGGGTTCGTGTAATCTGTTCAATGACTTAGGAAATTATTTACTCGATCATCACGTGTGTGTCAAGCAACAAACATAGGAAAAGTAATCTAGGGAGTAATACATGATTAAATGAATACAATCTTTTTATTATATTGTTATCACCATTAGCGTAGTTTTTATATTTAGTTTTAATACTAAAACTAACCAAACCTCTCAAATATATAATCTACATGCTTTCCATAAAAATATAAAAATACAAAAATAATCTTCTCTCAACCCCTAGAATTTTGTTAGACCTGAATCAAGCCTTCCCAACCTATTCCCCTAGAGAACGATAACAACCCCCGAGTCTTGCCTATACTACTACTATCGGTTAGGTACTCTGCCTAGAGAGTTGTAAAATTTCTTGTAGAAGTCCCTTACGACAACCGCATCAGTATCCTAACCGGAGTTAAGGATTTTTCCGTTAAGCATTTCTTTCGTTTTAATCACCTGTACCCGACCAAGTACCTCACGAAATATGGAAAATAAAAACACTCAAATCACTCAACTAATCTAGGGTGTAACATTTAATTGGTACGCTCATTTGCTCGGTCGTGATTAGTTTCATATCATATGCTTGCAAGGATACACATATTAACCATTAGAGCTAAGAAGAACAGTCAAAAGGTATATTGGGTAAATTAGGATTGTGGTTGATCATGCTAATAATCTTTCACCGAAAGTACCACACCAACAAGGCAGTTGAATCATACATACATGGCCGTAACGACGGAATAGACATGTATAATTTAATCACATCCTCATTCGAGTTTAACCAAGGGTTAGGATGAAGAACGATATAGGGTAGGGATCTTCTAACTTTCACCAAAAGTAATAAACTAACAAGGCGGCTGAATCACGCATACATGGCCGTAACGACAGAATAGACATGTGTAGGTCCAAAGTCTTGGATCTGTTTAGCCTTTTGTAGGACAATAGCTAACTTGAATAAATCAAATCAACTATATGAGAGACACTGACTATGAATACTATGTGCTAATGCGGAATCTTAACACAAGTACTAAGAAGAACACAATGTAAAACTTTGCTATTTGCTATTAATTTCTATTAGAATACTATTTCAATCTCATACTAAACATTGTGCCGTAGGGTTCCTTTTTATTCATCAAGGATACTAATGGGGCTTACAAACGTTAGGATAAGGATAATGTATATCCTTTCCTAAGCGTGTGAAAGGAAGGATAATGCATATCCTTTCCTAAGATATCTCTAAGATAACTATTCTGTTACATAAACAGACTTAACTATATGAGACCAGTACTAACTATAGTACTGCCAGACTTAACTTAGTACTGGCAGACTTAACTATGTCTACCAGACTTAACTCTATAACTACCAGACTTAAGTCTGTTTACAATAATTCCTAACAATCCTCCCCTAACTTGAACTTCACTTGTGATCTTCAAGTTTCTTTGAGTGTCTTCATTATAAGCTTCTTGAGGATGTTGTGAACAACATTTTTGGAATTATCCTTGAACTGCAACCCTTTGAATTGATCACTACCTGATCTTTGCAGCAACTAATCTTCTAAGTATCATAATCAGCACTTCACAGCGATAAGTCATATCTCTTCAGCAACACTTGAATAAGCATCAACATTGGACTATTGTACATCAAATCATAAAGTTTTAGTCTTTTTCATCACTTTAGGGGTGGTTACTCCTGGAGAGGTGAATCGTCGAAAAAATTTAATGATTTGATGTGCTCTTTACCAGTTTAGCCATTAACCTCTGGTGTAGCCAATGTTTTTGGTGATACACATGGTACATTGTACCATTTTCAACTCTTAGTTCATGGAAACATGGGTTGAGTTGAAATTACCATAGGATTTTTTAGCAAATCATTAGCTATCAACGGATTTGATAAAGCCTTTACCAAGTAACCGTTTGCTCTTGGGCTAGCTAATCCTTGGTGAATCATGCATCACTGGTGGAAACTAGTAACTGTTCAACTTTTTGGAACTTAATTCATGGTAAGTTGAGTATCCATCTAGGTTTTGGTAAATTGTCAACCATAATAAATAGTTTTCTCATAGCTTTACCACAAGCCATAACCTTGTGGGCTAGCCAAGTCTTTACATACATAGATATGGTGAGTTGATAACCATACAATTTTTGGCAAATTGTCAGCCATAAAACGGATTTAAGAGTCGTTTACCATGAGCCGTTTGCTCTGACTATCCAGTCCTTTTGTCTGGTTAGACATGGTGGACTGTATAACCCATTTGTTGTGTTAGTGCACTAGAAACCTCCACAGTGTTTTCTCTTTCTTCAACTCCATTTTACTTATATAGCCTCTTCTATCTATGGAACAGCCTAATAGCATGCCATATGTTCCAACAGACCCTCGCCGACTCAGCAATGTCATGGTTTAAGTGTAAGGCAAAGAACATCTTAGGTTGGACGGACCTGAAGAACAAGTTTGTCTCCAAATTCCAGCCGATGCGAAACTATACAAGAAACTTTATTGACCTACAACTACTAAGGGGAAGCACCAACGAATCCTTCAAAACTTCATCGAGCTTTTCAAAACAGAAAGGATGAAGATTCCAGGCCTTAGAGATCAACAACAGAAAGGATAAAAGGTCTGCCACCAAAAACATGGAAAGAATGCTTATAGTTGACACGAGAGAGAGAGAGAGAGAGAGACTCCACACCTGACCATCTCAAGGCAATCTCAATAGACATGGATCAATTTGTATAATGGTAGTATACTACAAGCTCCTCGATGATTTAGTTATGCCTAAAAATGTCAACACGTACAAGGGCCTAGTTGACCCTCATTCACCTGTATGGACATTCAAAGGTGCAATCAAAACATGCGCTTAGAACAGCCTAATAGCTTGCTATATGTTCCAACAGACCCTCGCCGACTCAGCAGTGTCATGGTTTAAGTGTAAGGCAAAGAACAACATCTTAGGTTGGACGGACCTGAAGAACAAGTTTGTCTCCAATTTCCAGCCGATGCGAAACTATACAAGAAACTTTATTGACCTACAACTACTAAGGGGAAGCACCAACGAATCCTTCAAAACTTCATCGAGCTTTTCAAAACAGAAAGGATGAAGATTCCAGGCCATAGAGATCAACAACAGAAAGGATAAAAGGTCTGCCACCAAAAACTTGGAAAGAATGCTTATAGTTGACACGTGAGAGAGAGAGAGAGAGAGAGAGAGAGAGAGACTCCACACCTGACCATCTCAAGGCAATCTCAATAGACATGGATCAATTTGTATAATGGTATTATACTACAAGCTCCTCGATGATTTAGTTATGCCTAAAAATGTCAACACGTACAAGGGCCTAGGTGACCCTCATTCACATGTATGGACATTCAAAGGCGCAATCAAAACATGCGCTTGGAACAGCCTAATAGCATGCCATATGTTCCAACAGACCCTCGCCGACTCAGCAGTGTCATGGTTTAAGTGTAAGGCAAAGAACAACATCTTAGGTTGGACGGACCTGAAGAACAAGTTTGTCTCCAATTTCCAGCCGATGCGAAACTATACAAGAAACTTTATTGACCTACAACTACTAAGGGGAAGCACCAACGAATCCTTCAAAACTTCATCGAGCTTTTCAAAACAGAAAGGATGAAGATTCCAGGCCATAGAGATCAACAACAGAAAGGATAAAAGGTCTGCCACCAAAAACTTGGAAAGAATGCTTATAGTTGACACGTGAGAGAGAGAGAGAGAGAGAGAGAGAGAGAGACTCCACACCTGACCATCTCAAGGCAATCTCAATAGACATGGATCAATTTGTATAATGGTATTATACTACAAGCTCCTCGATGATTTAGTTATGCCTAAAAATGTCAACACGTACAAGGGCCTAGGTGACCCTCATTCACATGTATGGACATTCAAAGGCGCAATCAAAACATGCGCTTGGAACAGCCTAATAGCATGCCATATGTTCCAACAGACCCTCGCCGACTCAGCAGTGTCATGGTTTAAGTGTAAGGCAAAGAACAACATCTTAGGTTGGACGGACCTGAAGAACAAGTTTGTCTCCAATTTCCAGCCGATGCGAAACTATACAAGAAACTTTATTGACCTACAACTACTAAGGGGAAGCACCAACGAATCCTTCAAAACTTCATCGAGCTTTTCAAAACAGAAAGGATGAAGATTCCAGGCCATAGAGATCAACAACAGAAAGGATAAAAGGTCTGCCACCAAAAACTTGGAAAGAATGCTTATAGTTGACACGTGAGAGAGAGAGAGAGAGAGAGAGAGAGAGAGACTCCACACCTGACCATCTCAAGGCAATCTCAATAGACATGGATCAATTTGTATAATGGTATTATACTACAAGCTCCTCGATGATTTAGTTATGCCTAAAAATGTCAACACGTACAAGGGCCTAGGTGACCCTCATTCACATGTATGGACATTCAAAGGCGCAATCAAAACATGCGCTTGGAACAGCCTAATAGCATGCCATATGTTCCAACAGACCCTCGCCGACTCAGCAGTGTCATGGTTTAAGTGTAAGGCAAAGAACAACATCTTAGGTTGGACGGACCTGAAGAACAAGTTTGTCTCCAATTTCCAGCCGATGCGAAACTATACAAGAAACTTTATTGACCTACAACTACTAAGGGGAAGCACCAACGAATCCTTCAAAACTTCATCGAGCTTTTCAAAACAGAAAGGATGAAGATTCCAGGCCATAGAGATCAACAACAGAAAGGATAAAAGGTCTGCCACCAAAAACTTGGAAAGAATGCTTATAGTTGACACGTGAGAGAGAGAGAGAGAGACTCCACACCTGACCATCTCAAGGCAATCTCAATAGACATGGATTAATTTGTATAATGGTATTATACTACAAGCTCCTCGATGATTTAGTTATGCCTAAAAATGTCAACACGTACAAGGGCCTAGGTGACCCTCATTCACATGTATGGACATTCAAAGGCGCAATCAAAACATGCGCTTGGAACAGCCTAATAGCATGCCATATGTTCCAACAGACCCTCGCCGACTCAGCAGTGTCATGGTTTAAGTGTAAGGCAAAGAACAACATCTTAGGTTGGACGGACCTGAAGAACAAGTTTGTCTCCAATTTCCAGCCGATGCGAAACTATACAAGAAACTTTATTGACCTACAACTACTAAGGGGAAGCACCAACGAATCCTTCAAAACTTCATCGAGCTTTTCAAAACAGAAAGGATGAAGATTCCAGGCCATAGAGATCAACAACAGAAAGGATAAAAGGTCTGCCACCAAAAACTTGGAAAGAATGCTTATAGTTGACACGTGAGAGAGAGAGAGAGAGAGAGAGAGAGAGAGACTCCACACCTGACCATCTCAAGGCAATCTCAATAGACATGGATCAATTTGTATAATGGTATTATACTACAAGCTCCTCGATGATTTAGTTATGCCTAAAAATGTCAACACGTACAAGGGCCTAGGTGACCCTCATTCACATGTATGGACATTCAAAGGCGCAATCAAAACATGCGCTTGGAACAGCCTAATAGCATGCCATATGTTCCAACAGACCCTCGCCGACTCAGCAGTGTCATGGTTTAAGTGTAAGGCAAAGAACAACATCTTAGGTTGGACGGACCTGAAGAACAAGTTTGTCTCCAATTTCCAGCCGATGCGAAACTATACAAGAAACTTTATTGACCTACAACTACTAAGGGGAAGCACCAACGAATCCTTCAAAACTTCATCGAGCTTTTCAAAACAGAAAGGATGAAGATTCCAGGCCATAGAGATCAACAACAGAAAGGATAAAAGGTCTGCCACCAAAAACTTGGAAAGAATGCTTATAGTTGACACGTGAGAGAGAGAGAGAGAGAGAGAGAGAGAGAGACTCCACACCTGACCATCTCAAGGCAATCTCAATAGACATGGATCAATTTGTATAATGGTATTATACTACAAGCTCCTCGATGATTTAGTTATGCCTAAAAATGTCAACACGTACAAGGGCCTAGGTGACCCTCATTCACATGTATGGACATTCAAAGGCGCAATCAAAACATGCGCTTGGAACAGCCTAATAGCATGCCATATGTTCCAACAGACCCTCGCCGACTCAGCAGTGTCATGGTTTAAGTGTAAGGCAAAGAACAACATCTTAGGTTGGACGGACCTGAAGAACAAGTTTGTCTCCAATTTCCAGCCGATGCGAAACTATACAAGAAACTTTATTGACCTACAACTACTAAGGGGAAGCACCAACGAATCCTTCAAAACTTCATCGAGCTTTTCAAAACAGAAAGGATGAAGATTCCAGGCCATAGAGATCAACAACAGAAAGGATAAAAGGTCTGCCACCAAAAACTTGGAAAGAATGCTTATAGTTGACACGTGAGAGAGAGAGAGAGAGAGAAAGAGAGAGAGAGAGAGAGAGAGAGAGAGAGAGAGAGAGAGAGAGAGAGAGAGAGAGAGAGAGTGAGAGTGAGAGAGACCTGACCATCTCAAGGCAATCTCAATAGACATGGATCAATTTGTATAATGGTATTATACTATAAGCTCCTCGATGATTTAGTTATCCTTAAAAATGTCAACACTTACAAGATCCTAGGTGACCCTCATTCACATGTATGGACATTCAAAGGCGCAATTAAAACATGCACTTGGAACAACCTAATAGCATGCCATATGTTCCAACAGACCCTTGCCGACTCAGCAGTGTCATGGTTTAAGTGTAAGGCAAAGAAAAACATCTTAAGTTGGACGGACCTAAAGAACATGTTTGTCTCCAGTTTCCAGCCGATGTCGTAAACATACGAAAAAGTTTATGACCTACACACCATAGAACTCATATTGAAAATCTCCTTATCATCATTGGCCTCACAATTCATTCACACCAAGAATTTCTAGTAGAAGCCAAAAATGATCATTCTACTTGACACTTAAACCAGCATGACATATCCTAGTCTTGTCCTTCTTAATAACCAAGTACTTGTCAATCGTACCCCTTCTGTTATCCATGCTTCTCTAAAATGTGTAGCATAGCAATAGAAACCCAAAGCTCTAGGAGCTTGATAGTAATCCATAATAAAGCCGTTGACAACCTTATAAACCTTCTTAGGATGATCAGGATCAACAAAACCAGGAGGGTCTAGAGAAACATACAAGCAACCTCTTCCATCTCTTATATGTGCCATAGTCAAAATGCGACACTGTTTTTTATACTACATCCATTCTGTTGGTATACTATGAACCCATAAATGAGGCAAAGGGCTAAAAACTATACCGATAGTCGTTATATCTTGCCATAGGAGCAAATAACCCTCATCATGTGTACAAATACTCTCATCCTTGTTTGTGCCCTAGCCCCTAGTCTTGCCTGTAATTTTCCTGACAACTTAGCTCTCTTGTCACCCTTTTGTAGTACTCATATACCCATGTTTTGTTCCACTCCACCTTTGCTCCGGCATAGGTAGATCTGAACTAGAATCCATACCTGTTGTAGCCTAAACTGTAATAACTCCTCTTGCATAGCTTTAACCCAACTGTCATCTTGTAGAGCTTTAGAAATCTTTTTAGGTTCCTCTTGAGATAAGAAGCAGGAAAACAAACAATGCTGTTGATCTTTGTGATTGTTCCTTTGCTGCTTTTGAACATAACTACAAGTGTAAGTTGCTAACCTGATGTTGCTATTAGCACTACTGCAATCTAGTTTTGCACAAGACTTAAATCACCTAGTATTTGACTTTGTGCTGGTGAATGTTGTTTTATCCTAAGAGTAAGAATGGGACTAATAACAGCTACTTCGCATGTTGGTATCTGTTTTTATGACAATCTAGACCATGAACCCCCTCGTCATCATCAGAGAAGACCCACAAGCCATCATCCAAAAATTTTCTACGAATGTCCCGCCCCCCTTTCGAGGTTTGTTAAAGATTGGAAACTGTCTGCATATACTTAACTCATCATGATCAGCAGGATGAGGATTAACTTGGTCCTGCTAACCAGAATTATAAGCTGAGTTAGTACTGGTAGCTCTTTGTTTCTTAGGAATCTTGCCCTAAAATGCTTAACTTTTGAGCAAGTTCAATCCAATTCTTTTCCTGAAAAGCTCTAGAATTTCATCAGGAGTCACTTCTGAAATTCTAGTGAAGTAACAATAGAAAGCTTCCTTCCCCTCTCATCGTTGTGTCTTTAAGGTGTTGAAGCTTCTGTAAAAAACAGCCTTATGTCTCCTGCCTTCTCTGTCATTTCACGTTCTCTTTTCTCTTTCTGGCCTCTTGAATAGTATAAACATCCTGTCTATTAACTGTGTTGCTAGCAGTATGCTTGACTATTGTAACACACACACAACAGTACAATAACTCCCATCAGTAAGCACAGCCGTCTATCTTCTTTCTTCCTCCAGAAGGCATTTTTACAAGAAGGGAGTTGTATGTGTTTTTTTTTTTCTTGCAATTGGTTATACAGTCCCCTTTTGAAGTTACCTGTCAGTGGTGGTTTAGTAAGTTTGATTCCCTCCAAAGACACAGCGAATAAGTTCAATAGAATCAGTTAGATAACAATATCAAAACCATCATCTATTAAAAGCCTACTCCATTCACATTAGAATTTTTCTCTTTTTCCCTTCAACGAAATTTTACATGCAAGCAATTTACTTCTAATAAACCCTTTTTGGTCACTAAATTATCTACCCTAAGAGGCTTTTGTTATTTAGTGAGTAAAACCCAACTAAGAAAAACCCTCATCACACTTTTTCATACAAAAACTTGCCATACCACACTTTAGAGTATCTAAAAACGGTGAAGCCATGGGACCCAAAAAGGTCTATGTCAGCTAATAATTTGTTTGGAGGCCAAACAAAAGCCCATAAGGAAGTTTTGTTTTTGAGGTTTAAGTTTACTCTTAACCCCTATCAATCAAAGGAGTATAGCAATGCAGTTACTTAAACCCTGCTTCTTCTGCCCAAAAATAGTTGGGTAAAAGTTGAGGTCTCTGGTTAGCATAGTCTTCTAGCAGCCTCAAAATTAGGGTCATGTCACTTATTTTCAAGCTAACTATACACAAGCAATTTCTATTGACCTCTGCTAGAGAAGTTCCTGGCATTGCTTTTAACTCTTAGTTTTATTCCCTTGATTCTCTACCAGAAGTCAAGCACTATCCCTATTCTTAAATTCATGTACCAACTGAATATCTGATCTAAACGATGATTTTTAACCATATGTGATTAAGCTGGTGTTTTCAATTTGTCTAATGAAGTTCTGAAGGATCCACAAGTTTCGATCCTTTGCAGCCAAGAAAGTATGGTAAGATACCCAACTAAAATCTGTACAATCATATCATAATACACCACAAGGTCAATAACTTGCAGATAGCATTAAGAGACTGTACTTTTTGATCAGAATTAGGCCAAAAAGATCCATAGCAAGATGTGTAATGCTCAGTGCTTGTTCTTACTTATTAGCCTTAGCTAGGAGGCCTTGTGTTGCTTACCTTTTTTTTGGCAAGCTAACACATGTATGGTCATTTCTAAAAACCTTAGATAAGGTTTAGACCGGCTTACAAGTTTCCCTTCACAAGTTTTGTTTAAAGGGATTTTAAAATTTATATGACCTAACCTCCCTGTGCCATAATAGAATTTATCAAGATTGGCTTTTGCAATCAACAAAAGCATAATTAAATCTTTTGGTGAGAGAAGGAGTCTTTCCATATCAAAAACGTACATATTGTGTTGCCTAGGGACTTTTCTATAGCAGTATCTGATTTTCAATTTCAGGCATCTTTTAAAGTCACGGAGACACAACAAAGAACAATCCAGTTTAGTAACAAAGAACCTTGTGAGCTTATCACAATACATTTATGATATTGAAAATCACTAAATTACCAAACTCTAAATTACCAACTATCAAAATCAAATTCACCCAACTCTTATTCTTACATCCTAAGCACAACCATTTTTACCAGTTACTGTAGCCCTTGCTACGACATCCAAAAGATGTAACAACATTCCCCCCCGTTTTGCATTCTTCAAAATCATCACACAGGTGGATCCTTCTTACCACAGTAGCATTATGCCATGACATACCAACTAAGATCCAAATATGCGCACGTCCTCTATGTTCTTAAGTGGAATGAATCCTGCATATGAAAAAGAGAAATTAGTTTCTCTTAAATGACCCAGGCTCTTTTCAAGCTTGGTTCTGCCTTTATATTATGACGTCCTTTTATCATTAAGTTCTAACCAAAGTTGGTATCCATTATTATAATTTGGACTTTTGGATCTAGATCTCCCTCCAATTATAACCTGCTGAGGCTTAACAGCAGGCTCCTAATAATCCCTTTACAACAGCATGAGAATAAGTCCTATTCTTGGTTGTATTTCTTCTAACAATGGGTATCTTCCCTCACAGGGAATGTGATTTTGAAAAATGCAACTTCATTGATTAAACTAATTTCACCTGGGGTCCTTACAGGACTAAAATATTTGTGATATGGGTAGGTACTAACTAGTTATACTAGGATTAGTTTTAAGACTCCTAACAGTATTAATATTAGTCCGTTGACAGAATTAAGAACATTTTGCACTAACCCATAATTAACTTTGCCCTAAACAAGTATGTAACATTTGCCTCCTACCAGTATTAACATTAGACATAACAGCAGTTACTAGTCTTGGGTACTGGTCTAGGTACAAGTGATTTTAGTCGCACATTAACCTGTTTGCACATTGTTCCATGCTGAGGTATCTGGGGCCACCTTCATTACCCAGCTATTAAAAAAAAACCCTTTATTTCTTAGAAGCTTCTCCTCGTCTTGTTTCTTTGCCTTTTTCTTTTCCATAAATGAGTCACAATCTTTGTATCATATGACTTAGGCTAACCACGAAACACAAAACACCACACTTTTGTCCTTGGTGAAAAGAGTAAAAAACCTTCCCGTCGGCACCCCTAGTTCTCCTTTCCATCATTTTCATTTCCCAGTTCTTTCTGGATAAACCGTTAGGTTCCTCTTGAATTTTCATTGGCTTCCTAGGAGTTTTACAAAAAACACGTTCGTGTGTTGCACAAGCTAGGTTCAACTTATCTATTTGATTCAACACAACTTTCTTTCATTATATATTTGTAATAACTTACACGTAGACATCCTCAGTTGGGTACACTTATGTACTTTCTGATTTCAGACTCAGAAGAACTGCTCAGAGGGGAGTTTCTTCCAAAAGATCCTATCACTCACTGTCATTTGATTGACAGGTAAAATATCTCAGTGGAATTGTCATCTGAGTCACTAAACTTATCAAGGCTTTTGAGGGGTCCCTTTTTAACCATGTACACACATACAAAGAAATTCCATCAATTTTTCCCCCCCCAGTTTCCCTCATGTGGATTTAGGACGTATAAATCTCCACACTAATGGTGTGGAACTACTTATGAAATATAGTAGTCTTTGAAAATCTACTGTTAGCACAAGGTCTTTTATAAAGAAAATCTTCTGTTTTGTACCCTTAACACAGTACGATTCCATTTTCTTCCTCATTAGCTTCAAAAAGCTTCAGTTTTTGATTGAGTTTCTATCCCCAAGCCAACTTATACGTTTGAAGCTCATACCGTGAATCAACAAATTTCCAAAGGTTTTTAGACTAATGAAGAAATTTTTCCATGAAATCCTTACTGTTTTCCTAACTTTGCAAGTGTATATCTTTTTTCATTTTTTTATAGCCATTTCATTCCTATTCTTTCTCCAATATTTTGTTAAGTCGTTTCCCATTTACCTTTTCATCTTCTGCATATATTTCCATTTTTGCTTGAAATGCAAGCTGCACATTTAGCAGATAAAAATTTTTTGGGAGGGGTCTCGCATTTGAAAAGTAACAACTTGAGCTATAACGGTACAGACAGGACTACTAATTTCTTAACAAGCTAGTGCGTATAGGCAAGTATTTTTGCTTCTTGATTCACCTAAAACGTCGACTCATTAATCATCCAACATAGTGTTTTAAATGTAAACTTATTATATGAAATCAATGCAAGTTTTAGACAAATAGCTACCTGCATTATATAGCTGATAGCCACAGACGAATGCATCGATTATGTCTCTTCTTACCTCTACTTATTGTTCTCCCCAATTAACAACAAACGCATCATACCATAGTCCGTACAAACAGTTCTGATCTGTTACCTTTCTTTCCAGACATCCTTGATCTTGATAAAAGGAGCTCTCTCTTTCTTCGTTCCACATTCGTGCCCCTTGGATGGGCATTCCCCTAGCAAAATGACACCATAGCTGTGACATTTGAACATTCCAACCGCTGTCTTTTGTGTCAAACCAACCAGGTTTGTTACTCATCAATTCCGGACTCTCCTTACCAGTCTTCTTGTAGACAACTTCTTCATTCCAATAGCAAAAACACATTGGAACAATTGCTATCTGCCATGTTTTATTGGGTCCACTCTTCAATGTCCATTAAATCAATGTACTAGGTACTTCATGAAGCAGAGTCCAATCTTCTGATTGTTATGGCACAAAGAAGTGATTAAATAACTTCATGCAGCAAAACGGCACACAAGAACTTCTCATTCTGGAATCATGGGCTTTAAAAGAGGACGTAGAAGGAGTACAAGTAATGTAGGCACCAGCATGACGCAACTTAACTCCTTAGTTATTGTTGCTCTTGCTGTTGAAACAAACAGGCAAACATTTGAGCGCACTACTGTCCAGGAAATGAGTCATTGTTGGGTACTTAGTGCAGTTCTTGGCCTCAAAAACCCAAAGCGTTTTATTATACAAGTCACATGTCAATAGGACAAAGTGTCAACACTAGTTTGGTTTCAGATCATTGCCAAATTTGACCCAAGCGGGGGTCGCAAAGAATCTTAGAACCTTTTGTGGATTTTTGCATCCTCAGTTTAATACTATCATAGGCACCATGGCTGCTCCAAAACTCGTGAGAGTGTGTGTGTGGAAACTATCATATCCCATTTTTCTAAACCTTCCTGAACGCTTGATATAGTATACATGCTTCAAACTGTTGTTTTAAAACAGCTTCCCTGCATCTTCTTTGATTTGCATTACCGAACCACACCTAGTCACTTATAGCTTCCCAAAATTCTTCTTGCAATCGTCCATGCTCCATGAAACTTCTCAAGAGCTGTCTCCTTAGGAGAATGCTTATAAAGTAAGATGGTTTCTACACAGCAATCCTTTCTTTTCACAACGTCGAATTTCTGCAGCAGATGACCTGGTAGAAGTATTCTAATCAACACCATCTTTTCCAGTTCAGATTCTCTTCTTTGAATTTACCATTTCGTGCTGCAATTAAACCCTTCCAACATGCAAAATCAATAAGATACAAGGTAATATTGCAACCATCTTCCGACAACACTAAACAAAGCCCATAGATCATACTGCTCCTCACTCTTCATAATTGGAAGTTTGATATTTGGAGATATGCGTTTTGCTGGTCGAGAAACTGAGTTTTTGTTGCTTTGTTGTTTTTGTGTTTAATTGGTTGACAGTACCACGATTTCTTTGGATGCATCTGTCATGGTATGATCGCTTCATCATCACTAAGATGTTGGAGAAAATCATCATAGGGCAGGTTGAGATATTATTTTTAGATCTGAATACTAATTGTTTTATGTTCTTGTGATTCATCTTTACTCAAAGTCCCTCTAGGCTCTGATACCACTTGTGTAGGCTCCAAAGTCTTGATTCTGTTTAGTGCCTTTTATAAACCAATACTAACTTGAATACATCTCAAATCAACTATATGAGAGATACTGAACTATTGAATACTTATTGCTAATATGCAGAATCTTAACACAAGATACTTGGTACTCTGCTCTTAAATACACATACTTTTACCTTAAAACAAGCTAAAATTAACCAAAACGGATCCTAAAATGCCAATATATGCTTGTTCGCTAATGTATTGTGGCAGGAACGGATAACCAAGAAAGGGATCAAAAACAAAGCTAACGCACTAAACCGGACTCGGAATGGAAAAGTACTGTGACAGAAGCAAGCCAAATCCAAAGCCCGAAAGTCAATCCAGTCAAAAAAGTCAACAGAAAGCAGGTGCAACAGGTGTCAAAGGACAAAGAGTCAACCCAAGTCAACCACCCCAGGGGGAGGACCAAAGTTCAAGAAATATAAGTTAGGGGCTGAAGTTTTGCCAATACGCATAAACTTATTGTTATAAGAAGAAAAGAGGACACAAAGAAAAGAGAAAGGCGCTTATTTTGCAAATTTGCTCAAATAACAGGACAGGTAGGGGGCAAAAACTGCCAAGAACCCCGCACCGAACTTGTACCGCCAAAAGGGACCGAAAGATTGCAAAGAATTATACAACTCTTGGGCGCACTTGTTTTTGGTAGCCAAGTCGCCCAAAAGTTGTTTAAACCACAACGACCACTGAGTGCAGAAACACACAATTAACCATGAGGGGCACATTTTTATTTGCCAAAGAGTGCAAACTCAAATCAATGTCTGTCCTAATAACACCCATCACAGGCTCTCAAACCAGCTTTTTTTTTCCCGCCTATTTTTTCCTCTCCCAACAAGACACTCACCGGGGATGTCTAACCTCCTTGTAAACACCTTAAACCACCCCAATTCCACCATGGATACTTCACCTTCCCCCTCCTCCACTAACTTTCCCAGCCATAACAGTTGCTCACGTATGGCAATCTCCACACACCTATCCCAAAGACCAAAGTCGACGACCTAGGTATTTGATTTTAAAAGATATATAAGGTTCCAAGATTAGAGCTTTAAACACTACTCACACCAACAAACTAAACAAAACCTGTGTTTGTGGTGTCTACAAACAAGCACAAGCAAGAAGCATAAAGAAAGAAAACTAGCTGAGTTTGCGGCTATAAATAGCCTTGAAAAAAGACCTAGCTTTAGTTTTCGGCTATAAATAGCCTTGTAAGCCATTATGGCAAACATTCCAAGTTTAAGCAAGTTTTTAATTAAGTTTTATGTCGTTTTTATTATAGTTTAAAGTGTTTTAAAGTTAATGTCTTTTATGCATTTGTAATTCTCAAATTTTAATGAAAAATTAAGCTACTTTGACTCAATAAGCTCTCAATAAGCTCATTAAAGCTTATTCTTGTTAATAAGCTCTAATTCAGCTTAAAGCTTGTTATAAGCTCTTTAATTCTGTTTTTATTTAAATTTAGTTCATAAATGGTCCTTTGAGTGTGATTTTGGAAGCATTTGGAGAAATAAGCTCATATAAGCTTATTGAGCTTATTGCTCAGGGAATAGAGGCAAGGGCCATTAGGACAGGGTTTTTAGGCCACTCACTCAGAAAGAGTGGCCTTGGTTCTGAGACAACAAAAATCCAAGGTCTCATTTTCTAAATTTCATTCTAGCTTAATTTCTAGCTTAAGTCACTAGCTTATTTGCTTTCAACATTTGTTAACCTATTAGTTTAGGCTCATTAGTTAGCTGTTTTTAAGTCTTTAGTGCATGATCTTGTGTTATACTAGCTTATCTCTCAAATTCTGTCATAATAGGGTAATAAGCTAGCTGAGAAACTAGCTTATTTTCCTTAATAAGCTAGTATTTTTAGTTTTAAAATAGCTTAAATAGGTTAAAATAAGTAGAAGTAGATAAAAGGTTTTTTAAGTTTTAGCTTAAAAATGGATTTTAACCACTCTTTGGTTTGACAGTTTTTAGATAAAGGGGTGTTTGGCACAAGACCAAAACGGGTCAAAAAGGGTTTTGGCATGGGTTATGGTTACTTGGTCAATTTAAGCACAAGTTTTAAGTCACTCTTAAGCTGTTTTTAAAACATTTTTAGTTGAAAAATTGTTTTCCAAGGTTTTCTAAAACCTCTTTTGAAACTGTTAAGGTTTTAAGAATCCCACAAGTGCTTATTTGATTAAGCACTTGTGGTTTGAGTTTAAGCATCAAAAAGTGTGTGATTTGTGTGTTAAAAAAGGGCTGTCACAAGCCCTTTGTCCTTTTGACTTTGTGGGTCAAATTCACTTAAACATTTCTGTCACAGTTTCTCAAAACCAAAGGACCCTTTTTCATTCACAAAAATAAGCAAGTAAAATTAATTTTCAAAAGCTCAAAATTGGTGCACAAGCCCTTTGGCTATAGCACTCAATCTGTTTGAGCTTATTTGTGATTTTAGAGCTTATTTGACAGCTTAAAAAAGCTGTCAAATAAGCCCTTGAGCTTTGCCTTAAAGCTCCCCTGGTGCAAAGGGGGAACTTTAGGCTCAATGTTCTCAGCCATTAAGCACACTTAAGCCCAAGTATTTGGCTTATTTTAAGAGCTTATAAGCCCTAGTATAAGTCCTCAAAGTTTCAGCCCTTGATAAGCTTATTTGGTTGCTTATTTTTAAGCCCAATCTTGCCACTTGGCTGTTTTCAGTTTAACTTAGGCATAAGGATGCTGGAAATTTACCAAAATGCAACCGGTGAAACTTAAATCATCATGGACCGTGTCCTCAAAAGTGCCAGAGATGTCAAAGGATAGGTCACATGGAGAAGGATTGTAGAGTTAGGCTTCAGGGTGCAGGTAATGACTTCCTACAGAATGTGACATGTTTCG
>BQNB010033929.1:0-11443 GCA_026074375.1 Tanacetum coccineum
ATATGTCATGAGTAAAGGACTCGATATAACATTACACTAGTAGAGAGTTTGAAGACGTTCCCCTAATGAGTCCAAAACATAACGAAATCAGTAAACCTCCATTATACGCGAGACGAATGGCTAGTCCTTATTAGGTAAGGACGTCGTGCAAGGTCAAAGGAATAGTGACATGTAGATGTAATATTAATGTTTAAAATGACGTACATGGACATGTGCATATTTAAATAAAAAAAACTCAAAGTAATACGTTGTTTGTAAAATTATCGACGATGTATAATTCATATTGATGTGACGATATCATTTTGAAATTGTTTCGTCTCATTAGATGTTCCACTATGAATATCATTATTATTTGTGCCTATTCCACGTAGAGAATTGCTAGAACTACACAATATTTACAAACAAACTCCCACACAATGATGTGGCAAAACATTTAGACCAATTATTACATTCTTTCTCCACTAACACTTTACTTCATGACAAATGATATTGTTACGTATCATTTTGTGGAAATTCTTTTATGGATCTTATGTGGTTATAACATTCCTCTTCCACGTACATGAAGGTCATCACTTCTTGTGTAAGACGATGTTTATCGACAATATATCACAGCCAAATCTTTTATTAAAATATTATTTCTTATTTCTCCACCTATACAACCAATATGTACAATTAATCTTAACTTTGTTGTCATTTATCAACAACTCAACCTAACATAAGTAATATTATTTATGTATATAAATAAAACAAAATATGGCTTATGATATATGTACCCCCCCTAAAATACAATTTGTACCCCCTCGGGTTTTTTGCAGTTTTTTTTTTGTATTTTTTTTTTGTATTTTTATAATTTTGTATATGTTATAAAACTGTGACACGGAAAAAACGGAACGAAAAATATAAAGTTTAACAAGTCAAAAGTATGAAACTGTCAAAAATTACGGAAGAGAAACTGATAAAAAACTGCGTTGCACTGTAAAAAGGGGGGTACAAAAGGAATCTTTTGTACCTTTTTGTACTTTTTAGCGGACCAGGGAATACCAATAGTAGCACCCTATACATAGCGATTCGTGTTATGACATTTGGCAGGTTGGGTCAGAAAAATAAAAGTAACTATATGACCGGTTTGTTGCATTCTCTTTTCCAAATTTAATATTGTATTAAGTATTTGTCTGATTTCCACTACCAATCGGTTGGTGACCTTCTTCAATAAACATAGTCTAATATGAATGTTGTTCAAGCATATTAAAAACGAGTTATCTTTATCATTATTACAGATGTAGTTATGCAAGGCAAGTGCACCTATAATTACATTAAGTTGTTTTTTCACACTATATTTAGGTACTGGCATCAAGGCCCGCCCGATGGACGGCTAGCTATACGATTATTTTTGAAAATACAAAATTTAGTAGTAGAGTGTGAGATATAAATAACGTTAAATGGTTGAATATTAAAAAAAAGTAAAAGTGAAAACGTCATTACAAAAATTCCGAAAAAAAAAAGTTGTTCGTGTGAAAAACATGTCGTTCCGAATATAGACCCACTTTAGATTCAAGGCATGCCCGGCGAGCAGGCTAGTTTCGTTATATTGAATACATATATATTAAATAAATGCCTTCAAATTATTTAGCTTTGAAATTTATCACGTCAGAGCTTTAGTCGAAGATTGTTTAAATGACAGATCTTTATAAAAAAAATAATAACTTTTATCTTCAAAAAATAAAGCATTGTGATTAAAAATAATAAATAATTACAAAACATGAAGGATGCTCACATAGTTTGAAAAGAACTTAACACATGTATGCCACAATTAAGGATCATTTTATGGTAGTGTGACATATTGGAATACTTAAGTACATACACCCAACTTGAAGCCTGCTCTTGTTTATCTTTTTCAAATCCTCACATTTTCAAGTATCACGCATGAAACACGTGTAATTGCATCCTTTTCTATACCACAATTGGTTTCCACGCCACTGACTAATGTCAGCGATGCTTGGATATGGCCTTGCGTTGTTAGTTCATCTTGTATAACAAAAACACTTGTATGTTTAGATGGTATAGAAACAAAAGAAAGCAAAAAAAACCTAACCCAGAAATAGAAATTTAAACTCGTCTTGGTTATCATTATATTCTTGATATAATGTTCAATCTTATTTGACAAGATAAATGATTGAAATATAAGTGAACTGCTATTTGAAATTTTATGGTGAAATTATAGATACTTAACGGTTTATATTTTCATGAATTTAGGTATCAGCATAAGTAATGGGTAAATACCAAACCTTATTGTCAACTTCTCTGGTAAAGTAGTAACCAACCTTGTTGCTATCGGAGCTGATGTTCCCCTTGACACCAAGATTGGGTTGCTTTCACCAAGCATAATCATGGTAAATTTATTGAACACTTTTATTGATACCATGCAATTGGCATGAACTTCACTGAAACACAAACTCCAATGTCACTTATGTACAATCATTTGCTAAAAAGCACCATGGTAAAGTTTCAAACTAAACATGTGGATTATTCAAATATTGTAACTATATTTTATATCATATCATCAAGTACATAAACTCAACTCCAAAAATTGCAACAAAAACCAATGGAATCTCATCTTCTTTTTTATTTTTTGTAGTGTGAAAATACATATATTAAGAGAAGAAAAAGTGTAACCTGAACCTCCAAATTCATACATGCCACTCTATCTTGGGTGCTTACGATTCATCAAACACGGTATGGGCATCCTTCAAATAACCAAAGATGTCTACATCAAATACACATAATTTATTAATTTCATTATCTCATCCGGAGAACCTTTACCCCACCATATTATTAAAAGGAGGGGAAGTACCTGAATAGTCTTCCCATCTGTGGCAGTCACTATGTCCCCTAACCTCATTCATGTTCCAATGGTCATGTTTCACAAGCTGCTACAATAAAATGAACCTGCAATGGCAATAACTTTTTGTTAAAATATTGCATAATGTGAGGTGTTGCTTTATCGACATTTCATCATTCTTTAAATGTATGCTAAATACAACATGACAATACAGCCGTGTCTGCATATTTAGGGGTCCAACCTCAGTGATCACCTACTATTAAAATGGATGGATATGGATCACTGAAGGATTTGGTGCCACCACGGGTCATGGTGCCACAACAGGTCCAATTGCAATGTGTAAATAGTAACTGACATGTTCATAATAAAATGGGTAAAAGCCTACACCTCATTAACAGCTTAGGAAAATAGCTAGAAATGCACCACTATGTTAAGCAAGCTTTGTTTTCCACAGTTCTAAGAAAGTTCCATGAACTCCACGCTGATTGGTTATTGGGCATTAAACTTTTGCCTCGATGTAGAAAAAGTTCACTGCATATGAACTTGAATAAATAGTTTAAAAACCTACCATCATGGTACATTCATAGATACATAACACTTCGTTGTTTGTCATTGAGATGATTTTTTTAGTTGCCGTTTTTAGTGCAACACAATAGTTTGGACCATTTATTTTCCTTGACCCTTGACACAACTATATAAAGTTGTCAATTCAAGAAAACGGGTCGATGTAAACTTGTTATTAAATTTTGACCAATAAAAACTATAGCATCACAAGTTACTTATTACCCGCTGTTTAGGATTGCTTATTATGGTGCTTTTCAATTATCAGCTTATTAGAAAATACTTGCCTGCTCAACTACTGGTACATAAGCCATATATAAATAAGCATATTTGAAACTGCATACAAATAACCATATTCAAGCAAATAAGCAGTTTGATAATGGTAATCCTAAAATATGAAGCATTTTATTGAATGAAAGGCTAATAAGTTGAGGAGATTTACAAGCAACATGTATATGTTTATAGGCATTGGTCCCATGTATGCATATCAAGTATATTCAGATATAAAGGATACCCTACCTGCATTTTCCACCCCATTTGTTAGTAGACTCTCAAAATCAGTCTTGTCTACCTATAGCATAATTATAATAAAAATATTCTTAAATACTTCCTTGAAACATAAAACTGTTAAAACTTTCATTAATACAAATAAATGATATTCTCACAAATGTAAGTGACCACTGTGTATCTAAAGAAATCTTACCAAGATTTGTTGATTTGGTTTTCCAGACCGACTGTGTATCAAAAGAAAAACAAAAAATCTTGGTTTAATGTATTCCAGGAGGGGTTCATTTTTATGGATCTGATAGGAATTCATTGTGTAGGTGGAATGAGAAATTGATTGGTTCTAAATTATATATATAATATATATAATACAATATATATAATAAGTATAATCTAAAAACAATCAATGAAACCGAGAAGTAGTATAGAATATCCCCGGGTCGTTTATCCTCAGCGAGGCTGTGCTTGAGAATCGATACAGTCAAAAAATTGGAGTTTGAATGAGATTAATGATTTGAGAGTGTAGGAAGCTAAATTAATCAATAACAAGCAAAAACAATTAAGAAAAACCTAAAAATTGTGAAATTATACTGAAAAACGAGAGCAGGAATCCCGAATAAAGGGTCAAAAACCTAAAATCTTAAAAATTAACCCTACAAAGAAATTTTTACTTCTAATCTACTTTAGGGGACTAATAATGAAGAATGAAAAAGACTAGACCGAAAACGGAGTTAATTTGAGTTAAAACGAGTCAAAACGAAAACTGAGCCCGAGACCGTTCTTTAAAAATCAAATGTTTACAAAAATGACCCTACGAAAGTTTTTCTATTTTTCCTACATAAAATATGACTAAAGAAAATTTCTAAAAAAGAAAAATATTTTTTTGATAATTTCTGTATTTTCTATGAATTTTTTAAACTTTTAAAGAAATTAAATTATAAAAAATACTAAACTAATTTTAAAAATTCTAAAAAAATTACCTAAAATACTTTACCCTAAAACTAACCTAAGAAAAATAAGAAACCACAAAACGCGGTCGCTTAATTCAGTATTGTATAAAAGAGTAATTATTTAAAATAAAAAAATATATTTATGGTAGCCTTAAACTTTTCTTGCCATTTACGACGATCCTCCTTTCTTTGTTCTTCAAATTCTTTCTTTAGAGCGGCTTTACAACGTACATGCTCTTCTTCATGCTGATTCAATTTTTGTTAGTTGTAGACATAGTACCAATATTATGGACAATATCAATCTACTTATTTCTTCTATATTAGTCTATATATTAGTCTAACAGAAAAGACCCAAGGGCACAGCGGTAGGGGTGTTTGTATAAAAGAGGGGTGATGAGGGTTGAGACCCGGGTTCGAGTCTTGCTCACCCGGGTTTCCTCTTGTCTCCCTTTTTATTTTTTCAGAAAAACTTTTTATACAAACTAAATAAGCACCTTGAGCTTATCATTTTTCATAACTACAAATTTTTGTGAAAAGCTAAGAATAAGCTGAAAAAGGGCTCTAAAGATGGCAGTTTGCTTAAATTGAGCTTAAAGGCACATGTGGCTTTTTCTTTTGACTCTTATGAACAAATAAGCAAAGAAAGTGGGAAAATGAGCAAACACAACTTAATACACAATCATAATGAACTACTAGGAACAAAAAAAATAAGCAAATGGAATAAGCCCAATAAGCCAGAAATTGGCTTAAACTCTCAGCAGTACTAACTTAAGAGTTAGTACTGCTAGAGTGAATTTTAAGTCTGCTAGGCTTGTTAAGGGGCAAGATGAGCTAAGCAACAAAGTTTAGCAACTACAAGCAACTAAATAAGCCAGAAAAGAGCTTAACAAATCAAACAGTATGCTTAACACTTAAAGGACTTAAGGACATTTGATTTTTGATTTTAAGCACACAATAAGCTAAGAAATTTAAAAAAAAAAAGCTAAGACTTGACATAAAACCACCAGGCTAAGAAATAAGTAAAGAGAATTAAAAACTATAACTAATTGAGCACCTAATAAGCTGGAAAATGAAAATAAGCAATTTCCTAATATAAGCCAACAAAGACACAGTACCTACTTAAGGCTTAAAATAACCAATCAAAAGGCTTCCTAAGGTCTAAAACTAAGGGATGGTATTAAAGAGCTTATTGGCTTTCTAGAAAAGCAAAAGCTTGAACTAAGGTTCACTAATAAGCTAGATAAGTAGGCTTAAAGCTGGTGGTTTAGCACCAGGGCACTTCTACAAAGGAATTTTGATAAAAAGTGAGCTTAGCAATAAGCACTTTAATAAGCTCAAAATCAAAAAATTAATGAGAAACAGATGAAAAGTAGCTTAAATTGAACTTGTTGCCTCAAAGTTTCAAGACTAAAAAACATTTTTGCTATTTGAGAGATGGGGAAATGAAAACTTGACTATTTTACTTTATGAAAAATCTAGAAAAATAGTTGACTAGAATTGATAACAAAAACAAAGGACTTCCAAAAGCTTCTACAGTTGGTTCTTTGCAACACAAATGACACCAAATTAACACTACAACTTAGGTTTACAAGGGCTTATCCAAATAAGCTCTTTGAGTCTCTTTTAAAACCAACAGTTTTAAGAACAACATAGAAATCTTGAAAACACTTATTGACTTAAAAAAACTTTGGAAAACAGACTCAAAAGAGCTTAATGACTTAAGCCAAAGTTGGCAAAGTGACACCAACCCATGACATTTCCATTTTGACCCATTTTGGGCTTAACCCAAACACCCCTTTATATTCTTAAAAACGGATTTTAAAACTATAAAGAGCAATTTTTAGGCAAATGACAAGTAAATGATACAAGAGCAACTAAAGGGCATTCTTAAGCATAACTAAACACGAATAAGCACAAAAAGTCATCAATAAGCTAAAAATAAGCAATGCTACAGTAACTAAAAGCAAAAATTTAAAAGGAAGTGTACCTTGGCTCCTTGCTCAAAACAGGAGTGTATGAATACCTAAATAAGCTCTAATCCTACCCCTTAGCTTATAAATAAGCTATACTAAGCACCCCAATGAGCCATCCAAGACTGCCTATTCATCCATTAGCTTATCAAACAGTAACTTTTTTCCTTTTTAATTTTTCTTAAATTTTTGTATCAAAGTTTAAAACAGATTTTAAAGTGGCTTATATTGAGCTTAAAAGTGAGCTTAAAAGAAACAAGAACTGGGAACACAATTTGAAACTTAAATCTCAATTTTCATTAAAAAAATTACAAGTACATAAAAGCTAGGTTAAAACTTAGAAAACTAAAACTGAACTCTAAAAATTACACACACAAAAACTAACTGTTTGCCTCAAGGGCTTACAAAAGCTTTTATAGAAACGAGCTAGGGTTTGGACTTTGGTCTTCTCTTCTTGTCTTCACTTGTGTGCTTCTTTGTAGAGACATAAACAGCTCTTTGTGCTTGTTGTGAGTGTATAAACACAAAACAAATCCTGGCCCTTGGTTTTGAGTGTTGCCCACTCAAAGTGATCTCAACCATTGATCGAATTGAGGTACTTTGGATTGCCATCGTGGACAAGGACCATGTGGGGGGTGGGGTTTGTTATTGTGATGGGTTTGGAGTGTTGTGGGGAGGTCAACGAGGTGGAAAGTGACAGGAGGGGGGGATTGAAGTTTGGCGGGAAAGGTTTGTAGAAGATGTACAGTGTTTCAAAAACAGTTGTGGGTTTGTGGGTTTGTCACAAATGGTCCTCCATGGTTAGAGATGTTATTGCAATTTTAGTCCATGTGTTTATAAACGTTTGGAAATTTGGCAAAAACACCCCCCAAGTGTTATAAGTGTTATTGCATTCATGGTCCTTGTGAGTTATAACTTTTTGGAGGGTTGGCAGAATTGGCCCATGTGGTATTTCTTTGGAGAGTTGGCAGTTTTAACCCTTGCAATTATTAGCTTCTTTTCCTTCATTAAATAAGTTAGAGACTTGGCAATTTTGGCCCCTAAGCTTATTTTTCTTCACCTTTTGACTTTGGATTTGTCGGGGTTGACTTTGGTTGACTTTTTCACACTTGGGCTTTGTCTTGACTTTGTTTTTACCACACTTTTCCATTACGTGTCCGGTTTTGTCGTTTTGGCTTCGTTTTTCGTCCTTTTCTTAGATATCCGTTCCTGCACAACATAATTAGCAAAACAAGCCATTTATCTTGGCATTTAAGTCAGTTTTTGGTTATTTTTAAACTTGTTTTTTAAGGTAAAGGAGAGTTTGGGTAATTAAAACACATACACAAGACATAATCCCACTCATATTAAGGTATTGCGTGTCCTCACGCAATGCTTGGAAGTAAGCATTAGAAAAACTAAAGAATCGCAATCACCCTCAACTTATAACCTTGAAAAGTCAGTCTACAGGGTTCATCAAGGGAGTTAATAAAGACTCATAAGTTTTGAAAATCCCCGTCTTTACCATTTTTTTATATATACACCTATTCCTACACATCTTTTTGTATTTTTCATTTTTCATTAATCAACTAACTAGAATGTTTTGACTTTCGTTATTTAATAACTTTAAGGGATCATAGAACAAGATGCATTTCGATCCGAGAATGCCCCAAAAAGGATAAATTCATCGTTCCCGACTTTTTACTTATTCCAAACCAAGCTTAAAACGAAATCACCGTTAATTATGAGTTAAGATGCTAACACTACTCATATTTGCAATTTGTAAACTTTTTACTCCCGACAATTTATATCTTAGGTGTATGTGCTATTTTGAATTTCAACCATGGATCAATTCTATGTTTCACGTTCCACCCGAGAATAATGAGTTTGAAGGTGAGATCATCCCATGTAGCGACTTTCGTCTCGGCACATCCCAACCTTGCGGTTAAGTGACCAGGCTTTTGACACCCCACAGAGACTAGTATCGGGACTCACGGACCTTAGGTTTCAAAAACTCTCAGGTTTTCCGTATGCACATAGCTTATAAAATATAATAGCCAAAGTTCAAAAGCATATTTGAATTTAACAAAAAGAGATCTTTTATTCACACTTAATATTAACCATTTATGCAATTTGTAACCCTCGACCTTTTAGAAGGCTGCAACATCGGTTGTGAGCCGGCAAGATGCAGCAAACTTTTATCAGTCTCGGATAATTATTCTTACTATGGGTTTTCTTTAGAAGGCTGTAACATCGGTTGTGAGCCGGCAAGATACAGCAAACTTTTATCAACCCACAGTTTATATTTATTATATTTTTGCATTTTTCATCATTTTTTTTTTTTTTCATTAATCAACTTAACTAGAATGTTTTGACTTTCGTTATTTAATAACTTTAAGGGATCATAGAACAAGATGCATTTCGATCCGAGAATGCCCCAAAAAGGATAAATTCATCGTTCCCGACTTTTCACTTATTCCAAACCAAGCTTAAAACGAAATCACCGTTAATTATGAGTTAAGATGCTAACACTACTCATATTTGCAACTTGTAAACTTTTCACTCCCGACAATTATTATATCTTAGGTGTATGTGCTATTTTGAATTTCAACCATGGATCAACGTTTTGCAACATTCTATGTTTCACGTTCCACCCGAGAATAATGAGTTTGAAGGCGAGATCATCCCATGTAGCGACTTTCGTCTCGGCACATCCCAACCTTGCGGTTAAGTGACCAGGCTTTTGACACCCCACAGAGACTAGTATCGGGACTCACGGACCTTAGGTTTCAAAAACTCTCAGGTTTTCTGTAAGCACATAGCTTATAAAATATAATAGCCAAAGTTCAAAAGCATATTCGAGTTTAACAAAAAGAGATCTTTTATTTACACTTAACATTAACTATTTACACTATTGAAATCTTCGACCTTTTAGAAGGCTGCAACATCGGTTGTGAGCCGGCAAGATGCAGCAAACTTTTATCAGTCTCGGATAATTATTACTATGGGTTTTCTTTAGAAGGCTGTAACATCGGTTGTGAGCCGGCAAGATACAGCAAACTTTTATCAACCCACAGTTTATTATATTTTTGCATTTTTCATCATTTTTTTTTTTAATTGGGAAAATGTCTTTTTGAAAAATTCAAGTATAAATTTGAACTAAGTCTAAAGTTTTTGCTATATACTTATAAAAATTATTGATTTAAGTTTAATTTCTAAAAGTAGCACGTATTTTAGTCAGGTTAGAATCTTATGGGAGAAAAAGCGATAGATTACACACATGAGCTCTTAAGATTTCCAAATAATCTTTGTTTAGCATCAAATTCATACTTAACACTATCATTTTCCGTTCTTCGCGAGTATTCGCGAACGCTTAGCCTAAAGGTTAAGGAACAAGCTAGAGCTCAACACGCTCGATCGAGTCAAAATTTATTCTTATTCTACCCAGCAGGAAAGTCAAAATTGTGATAAAACACTTATTTTTGAAATTTTGGTGGTAAAAACAGAATTACGTGATAACAACGGCTGCAGGCAAAAATCAAATCGAAGATCCCCCCATACTAGAATGAAACATCGTCCTCGATGTTTTACGAAGGGTTTCTACGTAAATCCTAAGCCGTTTATGAAGTATGCTTAAAGATAAACGTTAGTCGATAAGATTAGGATATCGGGATTCCCAAATGAAGCTGAGGATTGTGAAGCTCTTGTGATCGAAGGACAAATAGCACGAGAGACTTCAAAAATCCGGGACATCCTGGACAATACAGCACAAAACACAACACACGGAATAGGAAAAGAGGCAAGCCTCCTCACAACAATTAAACACTTATTTTATTTTTGAAAATTTTTAAATTTTTTCATTTTTTTGAAATTTTGGTGGTAAAAACGGGATTACGTGATAACAACGGCTGCAGGCAAAAATCAAATCGAAGATCCCCCCCATACTAGAATGAAACATCGTCCTCGATGTTTTACGAAGGGTTTCTACGTAAATCCTAAGCCGTTTATGAAGTATGCTTAAAGATAAACGTTAGTCGATAAGATTAGGATATCGGGATTCCACAACACACGGAAAAGGAAAAGAGGCAAGCCTCCTCACAACAACTAAACACTTATTCATAAACTAGCATACTACTACTACTGAAAAACTAAGATAAGCATGGGGTGCCTCCCACGAAGCGCTTGTTTAGGGTCACTAAGCTTGACCCAATTCCCTGAATTTAGTTGTCCTTAGGGAATGTTTGGAGGTCAGGGATATCCATAGCAGAGATATCACCTCCAAAGTAGTGCTTGAGACGATGAATATTTACTTTGAAGTTTGGCCCGGAGTTCTGAGATAACTCAACGGTGCCATATGGAAAGACTTGAACAATGGTAAATGGTCCTGACCAACGGGATTTCAATTTGCCGGAGAAAATTTTCAATCTTGAGTTAAAGAGGAGGACTTGATCACCGACGTTGAAAACGCGGTTTTTGATCTTTGCGTCATGAATTCTCTTAGTTTTCTCTTTGTAGATCAAAGAATTTTCATAGGCTTGATCACGCAGTTCACTTAATTCATTGAGCTGAACTTTGCGTTGATCACCCGCTGTTTGGAGATCAAAGTTTGCATTTTTAAGGGCCTAGTAAGCTTTGTGCTC
>BQNB010033929.1:15158-51961 GCA_026074375.1 Tanacetum coccineum
GAATGATAGGTTACTGATCCTAAGACATATATTAAGGATTATAATCAAAAGTTGATAGGTGGTTTGGGTTAAAATGAGTAGAAAATGAGTAAACGGGTCAAAATCACAATTACGGTTTCCTGGATTTATTTCTTGTGTAATTGAAGTAGAATGATGAGATGATGATGGAATGATGTTTGAAAAAGATTGATAATGTTATAAATTAAGTTATTAAAACTTGTTTGAGAGTTGGTTTAGGTTTACAATGGATAAAAATGAAGAAACGAGTCATGGTTTATAAACTAGCTCGGTTTTAGGGTTTAGGGTTTTGAATTAGGGTTTTATGAGTAAAAATGTGTATGAAAGTTTATGAATAGAATAATTAGGGTTTACACATTCTATATTGAGTTTAGTAGCTTGTACACAAGTGATGGTGAAGAAATTAGAATGAAAACGGAGGTAAAACGGTTATTTTGGATATCATGCATTAATGACTTGTACATTGTGTTTTGAAAACTTGTACTTGACTTGGAGGGAGTTTATATTTCAAATGAGATGTTATATTACTTGTATATATGCTTTAGTAGCTTGTACATTCACTTTAGATATTAATCTTTCATGGAATTAGGGTTTAGAGGTATATGATAACGGTTTAAAGCCCGTTTAGATATAACGTTGCGAATGGTACATTATAGGAATAATGTACTTTGTAATGATGATAGGATGATATTGACTTGACATGTTATGATGTTTGCTTGACATATATGAAGATAGGATTGCCCTAGATAGGTTGCGTGAGCTTGTCTACTTTAGTTATGCAAGTTACCTTGCTTAATGAGATATTGACAATGCAAGTAATGTAATAAAGCGAAAAATTTCCCCGTACAATTGTGATCATAGTAAAATAGGTTTTGTATTTGATGAAAATTCTTGGGTTGTTATAACTGCCACTACTATTCTCTTCTAAATCAAAGCAGAAAGTTTTAGATTCGGGTGAAGAATTATCAAAGGTGTTAGTCTCCTTCAAGAAAAGGCTAAGAGATGGAATACTTGGTCATAGCATCGGAAGATGGAGTGGGATTATCTTTTAATGCTTCGATGTTAGCAATAAGAAGATTGACATTCAACAATTTTTCATGAAGAATGTCGTCTTTGATTGTTAGAAGAATATCAGTATCAATCCCTCCAACTTCCGGGATAACAATCTCCACCACCTCTAAGCTGACGATCTCAGCATCGGGAGGTGATGCATCGACATAATCGGTGTTCTCATAAGAATCGTCATCACTCGAAGAATAATCATTGTTGGAATTAATGATAGTCTCAGAATGTTCTTTGAAAGGTTCAAGAGGGGTAGGATTGTTACAAAGAGGCACATCACACACACTGTGTAACACCCCCATTTTTACAATATAGCAGCGGAAGCTAATCTGGGGTATTACTTCATGGATACAACAATCATAATCATAGAAAACGACCTAAAAGAGACGTTTGTTCAAAAGATATGTTATCATTCATTTCAATTCAGAGTTTTACAAAGGCAGGTCCCAAAATCTAGTTACATACAATGTGAATGATAACAAGTTTAGCCATCTTCGAGTCCATGCCACTCCGTGCCGTATATTGCTCAATAACCTGAGATAAACATGCTAAAAAGTCAACACAAAGGTTGAGTGAAATTCATATGTTTATAATAAAATGGTTGAAATTATGTTGTTATACACCCATAAGTGGTAATAACTGCAATGAGTATAATTATTATAGAAAACAGTATTATTGCCCTAAGCTTATGAATCACATATTTAAACTCAATAGAAACCTGGTGCTATTTTTCTTGAACTTTACCAGGAGATATATTGGGTGTCACTACCCTTAAGGGATACTGCGATCCTACTATCCAAAGAGATATTGGGAAGTACTACCCAAAATAGATATTGGAGTTAATACCAAAAGAGGTTTTGTGGAGATAATAACCCAAATAGTTATTTTCTTGTTTTTAGGCAATAATTAGTTAGGGTAGCATATAGTTTAGAGAACACTTGCATTCATGGTTTACAGTAGATATCACAGGTTTATAAAGCATGTGAGATTTTAACTCATTAAGTCTTTGAAACTTGATTAAACCCCATAATAATAAAACAACCCAGATTTAAAAGTAATCACATTGTTTTTAAGATAATACGAGTATGCAAAGAGTTTGTAAAACATGCAAGTATTCCCCTCGGGGTTTATAAATACCATTCAATAAGATTGAAAGCGACGGATTTGAACTCACCATGATATGTAAGATGTAATACACTATTCCAAAATGAAAGCTGACGACCTTATAAACAATCTTAAAGGGAAGGTTTGATATAGCAAAGGATGGTTACAGTCAATGTCACGGGCAATTGTGTAAATTTAGTTGAGTATTAGGATGATTTACTTTAGAACTTTGGTTTTTGAGTTATGAGTTTGATTGGTGAGTTTGAAATTTTTGTATCATCATTCTGGCCCATACATATGTTAGAGTATTATAAACGTATTGAGGAGCGAGGGGCACTTTAAAATCGTTAAACCCAATCACTCAGCAGTAGCGTTAATATTCGAGATGGATCATCTTATTTGAAGTTTCCTTTGTATTGAGTACAAATATACCTTTTTATGATTCCAAGCATATTAAAAGTTTACAAAAACTATTTTCATTTTAAACCCTGAAGAATGGAATAATGACAGTTTATACCCTATAGTTTAGAAATTGGCAAAAACAACCCTTGCTTTATAAGTTTTAAAATATTACAATTTTAATCTCTAAGTTTATAAATTTAGAAAGTTTACATTTTATATCCTTAATATTAAAATTTTACAAAATGGCCCTTTTATTTTGAAAAATTACACTTTTAGTCCCTATAGTTTTCAAAATGACAAGACTAGACCCTAAACTTAAGTTTAAGAAAATTATAAGTTTTACCCCTGTATTTTAAGTTTAGAACATGAACAAAACAGCCCCTAGAGTTTTAAAATGATAAAACACTTAGAATTATTTTTGGAAATTTCGTGTTTTATGACGAAATGGGTTACGATTTTTATGGTAGCTAGGGTTTGATCTAAGACGTGAATTTGTAGTATGTTATAGCCTCTTAGGTGGTCTAATCTCAGATGCAAATAGTTGTATAGGTTGTGTTTAGGAATCAAAAGACATGAAGGAGTGAACATGTGTCCACAAAAATGGCGTATGAAGCTCGGTTTTGGGACAGATTTGGTATCATCATTTGATCGAGTTAAAGATTGAATTAGAGACTACTATTGTACAGATCTAGAGTGTTATAGGAGTGGTTTAACATATCAAAAATTGGCCCTAGGTTGTTAATGGAATTTAAAAGTTACGAAGGTGTGAAAATGGGTCAAAATACCAATTCTATGATTTTATGTGAAAGTAGAAAACGTGTTTTACTAAGATTTGAGTTAGGAAACCTTCCATACCAGATGCTAGGTGTTCTAAGAGGAGTATTAAGAGAGTGTTGAACAAGATTTGAACTTACATGAACACGTTGCATGAATTTGATCAAAATGATCAAAAACTTTGCGAAATGGGGCTGTTTTGGTGTCGTGTGGCTTGAGATGAGTATAGGGCTTCAAGACTTCAAACCTAGGACTTCTAAATCTTCATATGAACTCCATGGATCTGTTAGTGTGGATCTTGAGAGAGTTTGGAGAGTTTTATGTGTGTGTTGTGAGTTGAAATGTGAGAAATCATCTTTGAATGCATGCGTTTATATAATAGTAGGACTCAAACTGGGAGACCAAGGAATGTAGGGGCTCAGAAGTAAGAGACTAGGGAGTAGATAGGTGTGTGTAGGGTGGTGGGGTGTTGAAGTTATTGTGTGAGCAAGGATAAATGACTAGCACAAACTATGAATGGTGGTGGCGGATCGTTTGTTGAGTAGCGACGAGGCAAGGGAAAGAGCCCTTGGAGTACCAATGGTGATGAGGTAATGGTGATGATATGATGACAAGGGGATGAATAAGCTGCTTGCATTTGTAGGGTGTAGGTTTCGTTTATTAAGAGGACGTGACGAGGTGTTTTGTGTTTTTGTTTTGGGTTCGAATAACGTTTGATCACAGGTCTTTTAACTTACACCTTTGTGTTCGTGATACTTTTTCGATCAACGTGATATATTTACTTTTAACCGACGATAACCGTATGACTCCGCGAGATCATAAACACCAACGTTCCATTTTTATCATTTCAAATGAAGAAGAAGGTTATCAAGAGGGAAATGTTTTCTAGTTAATTAAAATTAAAATTTGACAAGTTTGGCCCCTAGACTTTAATACATATTTCATATCTTTACTAATGTAACATGTGTTTTTAAATATTAATGTAATAATAAAACAAAATAATGGACAAGATAATACTAGAGTGTTAATATTTATTGGTTTCATAATCTACGCGTGTAGATTTTTGGAAGGAACAACAAGTAAGTTGGTAAATGTCAAGGTCGTGTTAGATTGCTTAAGCTAAGGTACGGATAATCCTTTACTTTCGTTCTTTAACTTTTATTGTTTGTACGGAGTTTTCTCTATATATTATGTTGGTACGGATTCCGAATACTCGTGTATTTGTCTTTTGAATTATTTGTACGGATATCTCATTTTATCCTTTATTTGTGAATATGATCTTACAGATGTTCTTTTACGCGTTTTCTTAAGTCGTTGATACGTTCATATATTTCGTGCTCGTAATCTCCTTGTTGTTGGTTTATAAAATTAGGGTTTTGACATAAACGTTAACGGTTTAAGCTCATTTAGATATAACGTTGTGAATGGTACATTATAGGAATAATGTACTTTGTAAAATGGATATGATGATATTGACTTGACATGTTATGATGTTTGCTTGACATATATGAAGATAGGATTGCCATAGATAGGTTGTGTGAGCTCGTCTACTTTAGTTATGCAAGTTACATGACATACTGAGATATTGACAATACAAGTAATGTAATAAAGCGAAAAATTTCCCCGTACAATTGTGATAATAGTAAAATAGGTTTTGCATTTGATGAAAATTCTTGGGTTGTTATAGTCTCTACCCCTTAAAGAAATCTCGTCCCGAGATTTAATTAAAAGTTTTAGTGAATAGATGTAAGTACTGGGCATGAATTTAGGTTAGACTAATCAAGGTCACAAGTTCACGTGTGTGATGCATTTATAATTATGTTGTACACCATAATTATAATTACCTCCTTTCACACGTCTACTTATTTTCAAGACCACACCTTTTGATGATAGCAAATAGAATTTCTCCAGATTAGAATCTAGGTGATGAAATACTTCGATTTACGGAACCTGTGGGTTATGGGCCTACCACGCTTCTGCTGCGCCACTCTGATCGTAAATAATCGTTATTCATTAACCTTTAAAAGTTAACATCAAATAAGAATGCTATCACAAGTCTTTGTCAAAATTTTCATACCTAGTGGTATTGAAATCATTTGACATTGTATAGATTTTTGTGTGTTTCCTTGTTATTATGTTGCAGAATATAAGAGAAATTTTTAGAATACAGAGATCATGGAATGAGTGATGTCAAAGAATAATTGTAAATTTGTATGAGAGTTGCTAATTACGTGAGATACAAATTTTTAAATGCACAGATGATGAAGGTAATGATGAAAATGAAGATAATGATTAAGGAATTATTTGTACAAACAAATTGAAAGAAACTTGTTTGTACATATGTTATATACTTAAGCCTACTTATTTATAATTTATCACTTACCAAAAGAAGCGTTAACTCTGTAACTGAGAATTTTATAAATTCATTAGTCAGAAGATTTATAATTCAATTATTCAAATGAAGAAGCATTCTAATTCTTTTCTATAAAGATGATCACAAAGGTCTTACCTAAGGTATAAAAACATGATATGCGTTATGATTGGTTACATATATTGAGATATTGAATTGTTACTGGATGCCCATATAATCGAGGATGAAAATTTATGTTGCAAAGGTATGAGGAGAGTATTCAGAGTTGAACTAATAGAAACGATGGCATTGACAAATGATGAACTAGTTTTGATACAATTAGATAACAGAGGTACGGTTTCATCACTTTATTTTTCATGGATAACTCTTGACATACGAAACTTTAAAAGGAGTCGATACTTATGTACGTATTTGTTAGTAGGATAAAAATAACAAATGACAAAAGATTGTAGCTTGATGAATCGGAGGTTTTCAGATTGAAGAAGGATTCTGATGTGAACTTGAATATCCTCGAGAGTTGTTTTCAGCGGTTGATCTTTTGTCTTTGCAGTTTCTGGTCAGATGACCCACTTTGTTGCAAGTTCGACACTTGACAGTGCAATCTCCTGTGTGATGTAGGGTGCATTTTGTACACAAAGGAAGGTTTCCATGGTATCTTTTGGGAGGATATGGTCCTAAAGGTTCTTGTTTTATTCTGCCTGATGGTTTGTAATATCGTTTTCGGTTTTGTGATTGTTGTGGTGATTTTGGTATGTAATTTTTCGATTGTTGAAGTGGTTATTGTTGTGTGGTATTTGGGGATAGTTGTTGTTGTTGTTGTCGATGGGTTGTCTCTTATTTATAATTTTAGTTATGATCATTGGTTTCTTGCACAGTATCGCGTTTTATTATCTGATCTAATAACCTTGGGATTGTTGATGGCTTCCTCATAAGATTGGGTTTCCGATCCGCTTAGTTATGTAAGTTCCTTCAATGCTCTTGAGTGACCTCCGATAAAAGCTTCCAAGAGTTTCTCATTGTTAGGCACCATGTTTGTACACAGGTCGGTTAATTCTTGGAATCTTCTACATAGGGTTTAAGTTCATTTCCCTTTTACACTCAGATTGTTTAAAGTTTGTCTTCATTTTTCTAATATCAGTTGGGGACCAATACTTGTTTTGTCAGGAAGCCTTTTTACTAGTCCAGGTGGTTTCGATTGCTTGCTCTATTCCCATAGGTGGGCATATGCATTCCACAGGATAAGGCTTGTCAGTTAAAGTACCCAGTAGAAAATGTTACCTTGCTTCCTCGCACATCTGCTTCGAGGAATACTGATTCGGTTGTCAAACCAGCGAATAAGGACTACTGCTCCTTCCGTACCATTAAAGCAGACAAGGTTGCAGCTGGGAAAAAACTCTTTGTAGTTTCCCGTTTTTCACTCAGGTGTTCCTTGTAAGATTACTAGCATTTGCCATGGCAGCACTAGTCTGTGCTTCAGGGCAGAAGTAAAAATCAACAGTCAGTTGTCGGATTGGCATCCAAAGTTCAGGTGGTGTTTCAGATGTTGACGTCCTTTTGGGAGGCATCCTATCAACATAAGATAACACGTAATAAGAATGACATCATAAGTTTTGAAAAGTAAGAGAATGTGATGCTAAAATGCTTAAAGAATAATGCTTATTTTTGAACTTTTAAGCACTTAGAGGTTATGGTATGATTCATAAAGACGGAGATAATGATGCAAATGACGGTTGAATGATGAATGGTGATGATGATTGATGAGATGAATAAAGTGGTATTTAAGAAACAACAAGGTAGATAACGGGATTGCCTTTATAAATAACTTGCCTTTTTACTGTACATAGTCAAGATTTGACAAGCGTTTTTATTTATACCACATATCCCGTGGCTAGGATAAAGCTATAACTAGTCTAATAGTTTGATGATTTTGAGTCGGTAGATGACATCCTAAAGATCCTCCTGATCCGATTGGTGACGAGTTTTGATTTTCTCAATGATTTGTTCAAGATTGGAAATTCTGTAGTGAGCAAAAGCAATCTTATCCTTTTACCCTAACCGCTTCTTTTGAAGTCTGATAATCTGAGTACGGATTTCCTTAAGTTCGGTCTTTAGTTCGTTACCATTTATACGTCCTTCTTCCATTCTCTCAATGCGGTGAAGATAGAGTTCATCTAAATAATTCAAGATATCTTCGACTTGTTTCTCATGATGTTTCAGATACATCTTATTTGAACACTTTCCTATTTCAAATATCTGAGGATCAAATAGTAGTGATGGTGGTAATACCGGAGATGGAATCAAAATAGCTGGTAAAGTAATAGGATTTGGTGATGAAATAGGTAATTCCTTAGCATAAATTGCTTGTACATCTTTCAAATAAGTATTATTGTAGAAAGACGAGAATACCGGTGGAATCATATTATCGTTAGAGTTTTCCGAAGAGTTAAAAGAATTGCTTCCCAATGAAACTGGGAAATAATCCGATGAGACCGAAGTATAGTTAAGAATATTCATAGAGGAAAAAGCATCCTCAATATCGGAAGTAAAGTAGTTGGGAGAAGATATCGTTCTGTTAACAACCTAGTTGTAAATAACATAAGTTATTTATAGTATAATAGTTAGGAATATTTATTATGATCTGAATGTAGTGGCACGGAGGACTTTGATGGCTGAAAAGAAATGTGGTTATAGTTAAGGTTTTGACCTGGTTCTCTATAACCATGGCGCTGATTAACAATCTGTAACACCTATTTTAAATATAGTCAAGCGGAAGCTAATCATAGTGTAATACTTCATGGATACAACAATCATAATCATAGAAAATGACCTAAAAGAGACGTTTGTTCAAAAGATATGTTATCATTCATTTCAATTCAAAGTTTTACAAAGGCGGGTCCTAAAATCTAGTTACATACAATGTGAATGATAACAAGTTTAGCCATCTTCGAGTCTATGCCACTTTGTGCCGTATATTGCTCAATAACCTAAGATAAACATGCTAAAAAGTCAACACAAAGGTTGAGTGAAATTCATAGGTTTATAATAAAATAGTTGAAATTATGTTGTTATACACCCATAAGTGATAATAACTGCAATGAGTATAACTATTATAGAAAACAGTATTATTTCCCTAAGCTTATGAATCACATATTTAAACTCAATAGAACCGGGAACCTTTACCAGGAGATATATTAGGAGTCACTACCCTAAGGGATACTTCGATCTACTATCCAAAGAGCTATTGAGGAGATATTACCCAAAGAGATATTGGGAGATATTACCCAAAGAGATATTGGGAGATATTACCCAAAGAGATATTGGGAGATACTACCCAAAGAGATATTTTTATGTATTTAGGCAATAATATATCAGGGTAGCATATAGTTTAGAGAACACTTGCATTCATGGTTTACAGTAGATATCACAGGTTTATAAAGCATGTGAGATTATGAACTCATTAAGTCTTTGAAAAGTAATCACATTGTTATAAGATAAACGAGTATGCAAAAGAGTTTGTAACAAGCATGTATCCCCCTCGCGGGTTTATAAAACATTCAAAAGATTGAAAGGCGAGGCTATGAACTCACCTGATATGTAGATGTAATAAATATTCCAAAATGAAAGCTGACGACCTTATCACAATCTTAACAGGGAAGGTTGATATAGCAAATGATAGTAAACAGCCACGTCACGCAACCTGAGTAAATATGTTGAGTCTTAGGAAGATTGTACTTTAGAACTTTGGTTCTATGAGTTATGAGTTTGATTGGAGAGTTTAGAATTATTGTATCATCGTTCGGGCCATCATATGTTAGAAGCCATTCTATAAACGTTTGAGGAGCGAGGGCACTTTAAATCGTAAACCCAATCACTCAGTCAGAACGTAATATCGAGATGGAACATCTTAATATGAAGTTCCTTAGTATTGAGATACAATATACCATTTATGATTCCAAGCATATTAAAAGTTTACAAAAACTATTTTCATTTTAAACCCTGAAGAATGGAATAATGACAGTTTATACCCTATAGTTTGGAAATTGGCAAAAACAACCCTTGCTTTATAAGTTTTAAAATATTACAATTTTAATCTCTAAGTTTATAAAAGCCATCAAAAATCAGAATTCAATAAGTAAACATTTGAGGAGCTAGGCACTTTAAATCATAAACATAAACACTCAGACAGAACGTAATACCAAGATGAAACTCCTTAATATGAAGCTCCCTAGTATTGTGATACGATATAATCGGTTTTAAGCGTTTTAATCAATATCTGGAAATGTTAAGCATGAGAAGCGTTAATTAAAGTTATGTCTTGTAAGGTTTTAAACATGATTTTATACTTTTTCAAAATGTTACATTTTAGACCCTTGAGTTTGAAAAGTGGCAGAATTTACCCTTGGAGTTTGCACTTTTACGACTTTGGTCCTTCAACTTTAAAAGATATACCAAGTAAACCTTGCACTTTGAAAAGTGACATAATAGACCCCTATAGTTATAACTTTGATAAAATGACATATTCAGCCCTTCTAGTTATTAATTTCAGAAAGTTACGATATATACCCCTTGCATGGATTATAATTACAAAACATGTCCAAATTGCCATGCAAGCTTATTTTAACATTTCAAAAGATATTTATAAGTTATAATAAACTAAAATATGAAGATTTAACGCAATGAAAGTTTAGAATAACGATTCGTTAAGCTAGGAAGCAAAACGGGTCAAATTAGGGTTTCAAAACGTAAACGCGCGGGTTTTAAGTTCAAATTCCTTTATTAATCAATAAAGTGGTTATTTTAACATTAGTTAAGCATGCTAGGATAGATTATAACAATATTTAATCATTATAACATTTAGTTTTAAGAAAAACATAAAATTAGGGTTTCGGGTGTACGGTTTTGGATCAAAACGGAAAATGAGCATGAATTGAGTTATGAAACTTTAACAAGAGTATATTTAGGATCATATGAACATTATAAGAGTGTAGGAGCAGAAGTAGAACATCTAGAACCTGGGTTTGAGCTTCAAGGAGCAAAAATGGTGGAAATGGGTCGTTTCGGGTAGTATTTCCACTCGTACGCCTTGTATTCTAGTCCCGGGGCATCAAATCTTCAAAAGCCTTTGCTTGAATGATCCCCCCCCCCCTTCTAAAGATGTCCTAGATCATATGAAGTCAGAGAATGTTTTGCCCACGTTGGGTTATTTAATAGAAAGACAAAGAAGTGGGGATGATATTGCAATGGAGGCATAAACCACCCAATTTATAGTAATTTTGGACTTGGTGACTAAGGATCTAAGAGACAAGTGAGGACATGTGTGTGAGCTATAAGGTGATGTGGAGGAGGCAATGGTATAAGTAAGGAATCTATGGTTCAAGGTGGATGTTGGTTCTAGACATTTTTAAGGGGTGTATGGTTTGATTTACACATGGCAGTTTTTTTGGACATCCAAGCAACAGTCTGGGTAAAAATGGTTGTCATTTGTAAACTGTAACTCCGTTGAAGCTCAAACCAGTGAGCATTGTTAGATATTTGAGTCATCTACAACGTTTAGTTTTACATATTTGGGGGTTACTATACAAAAATTTAGTGATAATAGCCATTACCTTACAGTGTGGCCGAATCCTGCGCACCTTTGCCATTTCTGCTATAACTAATTCATTCGACGTCGAATCGGGTTGATTCCACCGGCATGATGATCACAAGACATAGGGCTAAAACCTAGTATTTTCACTTAATACCCAGAACCTATTGATTTGCCAATATCCTATGTTTTATAGACTGATCCGATTCTGAACTAGGGCCTAGTTTTAGGTTTTAGGTTTAGAACTAGATTAGGGTTTTGTTTTAGGGTTTCTAGGATTTAATTCATGTATAATGATGTTATAATGATGAAATAGGATTTGTAATGTTGTAAATTAAGTATTTACAACTTATCTGTTTAATAGTTTAGGTTTAAAACGGATAAAAACCAAGAAATGGGTTATGGTTTAGAAACTAGCTCGGTTTTAGGGTTTAGGATTTTGAATTAGGGTTTTGAGTGTAAAAATGTGTATGAAAGCTTATGAATAGAATAATTAGGGTTTACACATTATATATTGAGTGTAGTAACTTGTACAAAAGTGGTGGTGAAGAAACTGGAATGAAAACGGAGGTAAAATGGCTATTTTGGAGATCATGCTTAATGACTTGTATATTGAGCTTTGAAATCTTGTATTTTGACTTGAAGGGAGTTTATATTTCAAATGAGATGTTATATTATTTGTACATATGTTTTAGTAGCTTGTATATTCACTTTAGATATTAACCCTTCATGAAATTAGGGTTTAGAGGCATACGATAACGGTTTAAAGCCCGTTTTGATATAACGTTACGAATAGTACATTATAAGAATAATGTACTTTGTAAAAAGGATATGATGATATTGACTTGACATGTTATGAAGTTTGCTTGACATATATGAAGATATGATACATAGGTAGGTTGCAGTGAGCTCGTCTAACTTTATTAAAGTAAGTTACATACATATTATATATTGGACAATACAAGTAATTAATAAAGTGAAAAATATCGACCCGTGATAATTGTGATCTAAGTAAAATAGGTTTTGCATTTGATGAAAATTTTGGGTGTTATACACCCACATCCATCCACCCCTTACAGAAAAAAAAAAAAAATCTCGTCCCAGATTTTGTTGAAAGTTTTGTGATATTATTAGGAATAGATGTAAGGTACTGGTGCCATTAATATTTATTTTATGTTAGGCTAATCAAGGTTACAAGTCCACGTGTGTGATGCATTCATAATTATGTTGCGCACCATAATTATAATTACTTTCTTTCACACGTCTACTTATTTTCAAGACCACACCTTTTGATGATAGCTAATAGAATTTCTCCAGATCCTGATAGAACCTGGGTGGATGAAATACTTCGATTTACAAAACCTGTGGGTTATGGGCCTACCACGCTTCTGTTGCGCTACTCTGATCGTAAAGAATCGCTATTTAAAAGCCAACATCGAATAAGAATGCTATCACAAGTCTTTGTCAAAATTTTCATACCTAGTGGTATTGAAATCATTTGACATTGTATAGATTCTTGTGTGTTTCCTTGTTATTACGTTGCAGAATATAACAGAGAGTTTTTAGAATACGGAGATCATGGAATGAGTGATGTCAAAGAATGATTATGAATTTGTAAGAGAGTTGCTAATCACGTGAGATACAGATTTTGAAATGAACAGATGATGAAGGTAATAATTATAATGATTAAGGAATTGTTTGTACAAAAGGATTGAATGAAACTTGTTTGTACGTATGTTATATACTTAAGCCTACTTATTTATAATTTGTCACTTACAAAAAGAAGCGTTCAACTCCTTGTAACTGAGAATTTATAAATTCATAGTTCGGAGATTTATAATTTCCTTATTCAAATGAAGAAGCATCCTAATTCATTTCAATAAGATGATCATAAATCGTCTTACCTAAGCATAAAAACATGATATGGAAACGGTAAGGTGTAGAAAATGATATGATCATGAATGGTTAAATAATATTGAGATGTTGATTATACTGACGCCCATATATTCGAGGATGAAAATTTATGTTGCAAAGGTATGAGGAGAGTATTCATAGTTTAAACATAATAGGATTAATGGAATTGACAAATGATGTCGAGTTTTGATACCACCAGATAACAAGATGTAACGGAATTATCACTTTATTATTTCATGGATAACTTTACATATGAAAAAGAGTTGATACTTATGCTAAGTATCTTGTAGTAGAATAAGAACAACAAACGACAAGGATTGTAGCTTGATGATTAGAGTTTTTAGATTGAAGAAGATTCTGATGAGAGTTGAATATCCTCGAGAGTTGTTTCTAGGGTAGAAATCCTAAAGTGAACAAAAGCAAGCTTGGCTCTAAGTATGCTTTCCTGTAGACCTGTTGTTTGCTTTCGAGCACTGATTCGCATAATGTCCTTTCTTTCCACAGGCATTACAGGTTACGGATATGGTTTGAAGATTGTTTCTAGTGGTTGGTCTTTTGTTTCTGCAGTTCTTGGTCAGATGTCCTATCTTGTTGCAAGTTTGACACTTGACAGTGCAAGGACCTATGTGATGCAGGGTGCATCTTTCACACAAGGGACGATTTCCAGTATACCCATTGGTGGCAGTATAAGTCCTGAAGGTTTCTTGCTTCCTGTTCTGCTGCTGGTGGTGATCATTGTTACGGTTGTTATTGTTATAGTTATTCTGATAGTTGTTGTTGATGATGTTTCCCTTATCCTCAAGCTTTCGTTTACGATCATTAGCTTCTTGCACAGAATCATGCTTTATTATTTGATCCATTAATCTCTGGCTCATGTTGAATGGCTTCCTCCATAAGTTGAGGCCTTCGAGACAGTAACGTTTCCCTTCAATACTCTAGGTACTCCCCAGTGAGAAGAACCTCCATAAGTTTCTTCTCGCGTTTGGTACCATGTTTGGGCATAAGACGGCTAATTCTTGAATCCATTCAATGTAAGTCTTAAGATCATTTCCTTTCACAACCAAGTTGTAAAATTAGTCTTCCATTTTCTTGACTTCAGTTCGAGGGTAACACTTATCGGTTAAGAGTCTTTTCAATTCGGTCCAAGTGATGTGATTGACTTGATCTATTCCAATAGGTTGAGCGTATGAATTCCACCAAGACAGGGCATCATCGGTTAAAGTACCGGTAGCATATGTCACTTTGTTTTCTTCGGCACAGTGGCTACGAGAAAATACTGATTCAGGGTCCGCATCAAAGCCAGCTAATGAGCTAACTGATTTTCCACCCCTTGCCCCTCCTTTCGTACCATTGAAGTAGAAAAGGTTGACAACTAACAAACTCTTATAGTTTTCCTGTTTTATATTCTACAGGAGTCCAGTAGGTCCGTGTCTGTGGGATTAACTATCCACTTGCCATTGATGCAGCTGGTGCTTTTAGGAGCTAAGGAAATGCCATCCAATTAATTAGTTTGCTGATGCAGCTAAAGTTATGGCCGATGTTTCGGATGTTGACGTCCTTTTGGGAGACATTCTATCCACAAGATAACACGTAGTAAGAATGACATCATAAGTTTTGGAAGGTAATACTTAAAAAAAAATGTGATTCTTAAAATGCTTAAAGAGAATGCTTAATTTTGAATTTTATGCACTTGGGGTTCAAAGAAGACGGAGAATAATGATGCATTGGTGGATATGAATGATGAAAGAGCATAAGTTGGAATAAATAAGATACGAAATTGGATTAGCCTTATAAATAACTTGCCTTTTCACTGTACATAGTCAAGATTTGACAAGCGTTTTTATTTATACCACACATCCCGTGGCTTAGGATAAAGCTATAACTAGTATAAGAGTTTGTTTATTTCGAACTGGTAGATGACATCCTAAAGATCTTCCTGATCCGTTTGGTGTCGAGCTTGGATTTTCTCAATGATTTGTTCAAGATCAGAAATTCTGTAGTGAGCAAAGGCAATCTTATCCTTTTGCCCTAACTGCTTCTTTTGAAGTTTGATAATCTGAGTGCGGATTCTCTTAAGTTCGGTCTTTAGTTCATTACCATTAATACGTCCTTCTTCTATTTTCTCAATGCGGTGAAAAGAGAGTTCATCTAAGTAATTCAAAATATCTTCGATTTGTTCCTCATGATGTTTCAGATGCATCTTAATTGAACTTTTTCCTATTTCTAATATCTGAGGTGCGGTAGGAGTATAAACTGAGGAAGATGGTGATACCAAATCACAAGTTTGATTCCGAGATAGATTAGATAACGTAGTTGAGGAAGAAGATGGGGAACATATTCGTTTCTTAGGTGGTAATAGTTCTTCAGGAACAAAGAAATAACGAGATCAAATAGGAATGAATGGTGGTGAATACCAGAGATTGAGTCAAAATAAGATGGTGTAGTAATAGGATCGGTGATTGAAATAGATAATTGCATTAGCATAAAATTCTTATAACGTCCTTCAAATAATTATTATTTTTTAGAAAGGATGAGAATACAAGTGTTTCCGAAGAGTTAAATAAATTGCTTCCGCGAAGAAGGCTGGAAATAATCCGATGAGACCGAAGTATAGTTCAGAATATTCATAGAGGAAAAAGCATCCTCAATATCGGAAGTAGAGCGGTTGGGAGAAGATATCGTTCTGTTAACAACCTAGTTATTTAAAATAACAAAGTTTATTTATGAATAAAATAGTATAAATAATTATGTATCTTTACATACTGATCCGGAATGTAGTGGCACGGAGGACTTTGATGGCTAGAAAAAGAAATGCGGTTATAGTTAAGGTTTTTGACCTTGTTCTCTATAACCATGGCGCTGATACCAATCTGTAACACCCCCATTTTTACAATATAGCAGCGGAAGCTAATCTGGGGTATTACTTAATGATACAACAATCATAATCATAAGAAAAGACGACCCCAAAAGAGACGTTTGATCAAAAGGGGATACGTTATCATATCATTACAAAATCAGAGTTTTTACAAAGTATGTCCAAAATCAGTTTACATACAATGAGAATGATACAAGTTTAGCCATTTTCATGTCCATGCCACTCCGTGCCGTATATAGCTCAATAACATGAGATAAAATGCTAAAAAGGTCAACACAAAGGTTGAGTGAAATTCATAGGTTTATAAACATTTAGAATACAAGTCATAGTAGTAATAATGTACAAACACAATTATCTGAAAATGTTATTGGTTTATGATCTTGGTCACGTTTATTATATACCCTTATTTTTGTAAAATGCAACGAATGAAATTATCATAGTAATCGTGATTAACGAAACTACTTATTGTCTTGTTTGTTTGTTTTGGTCATGTTCTTGTATAGTATAGTCTTGTCTACAATCTCATGGCACACAGCAACAGACTTTGTATAATATATATATATATATAAAATATAAAAATAAATATATATAAAAATATAGTATATAATATATATATATAAGATAATGGCACTCGTGTATGTACTTGCCATATACCTATGAAATTCAAATATAGTGTGTTTGGTTACCTATCCGGCTAACACAAATAGGATTCGTCAAATCTGATAGATCTATCCACAATATTCGTGTTCACCCGAAAGTGATTAATGGTCTATGATAATGAGGGACTTTTGGCATATAGTAACTTAGACATTAGTCGAATGGTATATCAGGATAGCTTCTAACATGGAAAAACAACTTGTATACATGGAATTAAAGTCATGTTTTAAGTCTTTGAAAAGTAATCACCATTGTTAATAAGATAAACGAGTATGTAAAGGAAGTTTGTAACAAGCATGTATCCACCTCGCGGGTGTATTAAAACATGTAAATAAGTAAAGGCGAGGTTATGAATCATCATAATTCTTAAAAAGTAATACTACATTATTAAATGATAAACGAGTAATGTTTAATAGAGTTTTAACAAGCATGTATCCCCTCGCGGTTTATAAAAACATTGTAAATAAGTAAAGGCGAATGGTTATGGAACTTCACCTAATAGGTAGATGTAATAAATATTCTAAAATGAAATCTGAAGTACCTGAAACACAATCCTTAAACCCGGGTAATGGTTTATATAGCAAAATGATAGTAAATAGCCACGTCACGCAACCTGGGATAATATGTCAAGTCTTATGAAGATTGTACTCTAGAACTTTAGTTTTAAGAGTTATGAGTTTGATTGAAGAGTTTGGAATTATTGTATCACCGTTCGGATGCCATTCATAAATCCTAAGTCATATCAGTAAACATTTGAGGACTAGGGGCACTTTAAAATCATAAACCCAACACCCGTCAGAATGTAAATACCAAGATGAAACCCCTTATATGAAGCTAGCTCCCTAGTATGTGATAACATGATATAACATTTTTAAGCGTTAATCAATATCTGGAAATGGTTAAGACATGAAACGTAATTAATGTTATGTTCTTGTAAGGTTTTAAACTGATTTTATACTATTTTTCAAAATGTTACAATTTTAGACCATTGAGTTTGAAAAAGGTGGCCGAATTACCTTGAATTTGCTCTTTTTATGACTTTGTCCTTTAACTTTAAAAGATATACAAGTAAAAAAAACCTTGCAACTTTGAAAAGTGACTTAATAGACCCTTAGTTTTAACATTGATAAAATGACATATTCAGCCCTTCTAGTATTAATTTCAGAAAAGTTACGAAATAACCGCCTTGCATGGATTATAATTACAAAATCATGTCCAAATTAGCCAGCAACTTATTTTACACATTCAAAAAGATATTTATATAAGTTATAATAAACTAAAATATGAAGATTTAACGCAACGAAAGTTTAGAAATACAAATCCGATAAAGCTAGAAATCCAAACGGGTCAATTTAGGTTTCAAAACATAATACTCGTGGGTTTTAAGTCAAATTCTTCATTAATCAATAAAGTGTTATTTTTAACATTAGTGTAAGCTGTGCTAGGAAGATTAATAACCAATATTTAATCATTATAACATTTAGTTTTAAGAAAAACATAAAATTAGGGTTTTGGGTGTATGGTTTTGGATCAAAATGGAAAATGAGCATGAATTGAGTTATGAAACTTTAACAAGAGTATATTTAGGATCATATGAACATTATAAGAGTGTAGGAGCAGAATTAGAACATCCAAAACTTGGGTTTGAGCTTCAAGGATCAAAAATGGTAGAAACGGGTTGTTTCGGGTAGTATTTCCATTCGTACGCCTTGTATCTTGTTCCCTGGGGCTTCAAGATCTTCAAAGCTTTGATGAATGATCTTCTAGATGATCCTTATGGATCATATGGAGCAGAGAATGGTTTTGCTCACTTGGTTATATAAAGAAGAAGTGGGGGATATTGAAATGGGAGCATAATACCCCTAATTTATAGTACTTATTTGACCTTGGATACCTACGGCCTCCGCGCCCATGAAATCGAGGGACATGAGTGGGAGCAATAAAGAGATTGCGGAGAGGTCATAAGGTAAGATTAAGTAATGCTAATTGTGCAGTTGGAAGGGTGTTCAATACATTTATGGGTGTTTGGATTAATTATTCATGGCTTTTTTTGGACAGCCCACATCAGTTAGTACAAAGGTATGTCATTCTGCAGAACCGAAAATCCGTTGAAGCTCAAACCAGAGATCAAATTGTTAGATATTTGATTCACTACAACGTTTTTAGTTTATACATATATATTGGGGGTTACTATACAAAAATTTAGTGATAATAGCCATTTACTACAGGTGTGCCGAATCTGCGCACCTTTGCCATTTCTGCCTAACAAAAACCATTCGAACGTCGAATCTGGTTGATTTCCAACCAGGCCTGATTGATCACAAGACATAGGGCTAAAACCTAGTGTTTTCACTTAATACCCAGAACCTATTGATATGCCAAATATCCTATATATTATAGACTGATCCATTTCTGACTATGGGCCTAGGTTTTAGGTTTTAGGTTTAGAAACAATGCATGAAGGGGTTTTTGTTTTAGGGTTTCTAGGATTTAATTCATGTATAATGATGTTATAATGATGAAATAGGATTTGTAATGTTGTAAATTAAGTATTTACAACTTATTTGATTAATAGTTTAGGTTTAAAACGGATAAAAACCAAGAAATGGGTTATGGTTTAGAAACTAGCTCGGTTTTAGGGTTTAGGGTTTTGAATTAGGATTTTTGAGTGAAAAATGATGTATAAAAGCTTATGAATGGAATAATTAGGGTTTACACATTTATATATTGAGTGTAAGTAACTTGGTACAAAATGGTGGTTGAAGAAACTGAAAGAAAAAACGTAGTTAAAATGTCTATTTTGAGATCAGCTTAATACTTATATTGAGCTTTGAAATCTTGTATTTTTACTTTGAAGGGAGTTTATATTTCAAAATGAGATTTATAATTAATTGTACATTTGTTTTTTAGTAGCTTGTATAATTCACTTTAGATATTATAACCCTTCATGGAAATTAGGGTTTAAGGCATACATAACGGTTAAAACCCATTTTTTTTTTTTTTTTTTATTTTTTTTTTCTTGACATAACGTTACGAATAGTACATATAAGAATAATGTACTTTGTAAACAAGGATATGATTATTTGACTTGACATGTTATGAAGTTTGCTTGACATATATGAAGATAGGGTGACATAGGTAGGTTGCGTTTTAGTTATGTAAGTTACATGACATACTGAGATATTGATAATGCAAGTAATGTAATAAAGCGAAACATTTCCCCGTATAATTGTGATCATAGTAAATAGTTGCATTTATGAAAAGTTCATGGTTTTAGTACATTAAATTGGATGCAGGACATGATTAACACAACCGGGGATAAGGCAAACATTACGAGGCACAAGTTACTACACATGCAACACAAGCTAAGAACTAATACACATGCAGACAGGAGACACACATACTCATATACCAGTTTATCTATAGACCAACTAATGAAATCAAGGCAATCACTAAATATTTCTAAGGAAAAATACACCTAATTTAATCACTAAGTGATAAGATAGGGATAAATTAAACTTAGACTAGGTTAATAGATTGGATTACCAAGATAACAAGATTAGTTCTACAAGGAAAAATCAAATATAGTTCGCCTTTATAGAGTGTATAATTCGCCTGTCTAAACGTGCCTATGTATAGTTCGCCTGTGTATGGTACCTACCTATAGTTCGCCTATTAAATATCCATGTATGGTTCGCCTATGTAACCATAAACATATAGTTCGCCTGTTAATTATACTAACTTATTGTTTGCCTGTGTATATGGGAACGTATAGTTTGCATGAATAAATCCTATGTATTATTCGCCTGTGTAAACGCGAACGTATAGTTCGCCTACATTAATTCTATGTATTGTTCACTTGTGAAAGTGCATGAATGTATAGTTCGCCTATGTAAGTTTTTACACAAACATTTTTTTCACATTTTTAGCCACAATATTTTATAACAACTTGATCTCATAGCATTTAGGAATCATTCTAACATCTTTTTAACATGAATTAACCACGAAAAATCTTGATTTATGCCAAGTTCGAGCCATATGAACACGAAAACCCACAATATTCAAGATTTATCATACAAGCATGCTATATAACACTCAAATGCACTCAAACATTCATTATTATACTTCTAAACCCAAACCCATGAACCTTTTCAAGTTCTTGCCTATTTTTTACCATTTGATATAGTTAACCTTATCAAAAACTATTATAGGTACAATAACTAGACCCCTATAGGACCAAAACCCCTCAAACAATTTCAGATTCCATACACTTTTCAAGGTGATGTAATTTTAATCGACTTTTGGGGTTTTCCAAATGAATAGTCACGATTTGGTTAAATTATAGAAGCATTAGCATTAACATGTTTACGTTTTAGCTTAAAAAACAAGGGTAGAACAAATTCTTGAATGTCTTGAAGGTTAACAATGGAGGAAAAAGGGTTTATGTGTATGTGTGTTTGTGTGGTGAAAAGAAATGGGGCAAGGAGGTTTATGTTTAAATCTTTTGAGATTTAGCATAAATGCCCCCTGAGGTTTAATAATATTTTAACTCTTCTATAAAACTATTCCTAAGGCAAACTAAAGTTTCCTAAGTGGCAAAACTAGTCCCGAAGGTTTAGTAATACAAGAAAAAGTCTCACATTTTGCATTACCCCTAAAAGATTAAACAAATAGCATGTAAAGCCCGATTGAGTTAAACTTAATTAACTCCCCTTTGATTATTCACCCGATATCATTAAAACCTTTTCTGATTTACACATTATTAGTTGTGAAGAAGATGATTTTAACAGTTTCTCCCCCTCAAATAATAACTCGTTTTCTATTGAAAGAGCTGTAGTTACGTTATTTGATGGATCAAAATTGTCTGAGAAAAATTATTATTTGTTTAATCTGAAAGAGATTATTGTATATTTGAAAATCAACACTCGCCGAGAAAATAGACAGAAAACCAAGAAAATAAGATTTCTCTTATTTTGACACATAAGCGTACTGACACATACACTTACGGAATAAAGGAAGCACGGGTTGTGATGCAAAGTAATCATAAGCTTTTGAATGAATATAAAGTAATTCATTCTCGAGAAAAATAAATTTCCCGTCGTGAGGTCAAGTTGTCTTTTTGACAACATACTTGCCTTGAAGATGAAGACCGGGTTATTATCAGAAATAATAGCAAGCCATTTTGGCATGTTTTGAAAGCTTTTGAAACTTCTGCTCGAACTTCATTTACAACCTCGTATCATTATTAAATGACATTTCTAAGGCCGTAAATGTTATCGATTTTCAGAAGACATGCCAGAGATACATATTTTTATATTTTTCTGATTTTTTTTTATTTTTTTATGTTTGCATATATACATATATATAGGATATGAGTTACCACCATCACTCGTCTGTTTCCTCTGCCAGACATTTCAACGTTTCTGGAGACATGCTTTTCATACCTAGCTTATCGATCAAGAAGTTAAATCTCTCTCGAGGCAAAGGTTTAGTAAAGATGTCAGCCAGTTGGTATTCAGTCCGGACAAAGTATAGCTCCACGATTCCATTCTCCACTTGCTCCTTTATGAAATGGTAGCGAATATCGATGTGCTTAGCTCTTGAATGTTAAACATTGTTGTAGCATAAAGCAATCGCACTCTTGTTGTTGTAGTACAGAGGGGTCTTATTGAATTAAAAGCCATAATCTGTTAGCTGTGAACGCATCTAAAGGATTTGTGAGCAACAACCAAATAAAGCAATATATTCAGCCTTTGTACTCGATATGGCAGTGCTCTTTTGCTTCTTTGACGACCAGCTAACAAGTTTATCACCTAAGAACTGAGTGCTTCCTGATGTACTAAACGTCTAGTATCTTGACACCGACGCATGATATCGGCATCTGACAACGCTGTAAGTGACATATAGGTATCCTTACGAGTACCAGAGACCCCATGTTAAGGTTTTGTTAAGTTATTGAAATATCCGTTTCAATCACAACCGCTTGTAAGTGCTTTTTTCGATAGGCTTAGCCTAATACCGGCACATAAGCAGACATCATAGTTAAGGTCAGGTCTACTAGCTTTAAGATACATTAAGGATCCAATCATGCTACGGTAAAGTGTAGAATCAACTTGTTTCCCCTGTAGATCTTCATCCAGTTTCTTGTTTTCAATCATGGGTGTGTCTACAGAATCAATAGAATGCAAACCATATTTATTAACAATTTTAGAAGCATATTTAGATTGGTTTATAAAGATGCCTATGGGACTTTGAGAAATTTGTAATCCTAAAAAAAGACATTTGCCCCATCTAATGACCATCATCGACATCTTAAACTTATTGTCATCAGATTAGCAAACTCATTACACATGGCAGTATTAGTGGATGCAAATATTATATCGTCAACATAAATTTATACCAGTAATATGTCATTTCCAGCATGTCATGTGAAGAGTGTTGGATCAACTACACCTTTGGAGAATTGTTGAGAGATAAGGAAGCTTGAACAGCATATCATACCATGCACAGTACTTTGATTTAGAACCTGTAAAAGAGCCTTATTTGAGCGTGTACATATGCGATGGGGTTGTCCTGATAACCCAAATCCATCTGGTTGAGAAACATAGACCTCTTCTTTGAGCTCGCCATTCAAGAAAGCCGTTTTGACGTCTATTTGGTAGATTTTCATAATCTTGTGAGCGTCATTTGCTATGAAGATACGAATGACCTCTATTCTAGCAACCGGTGCAAATGATTCCTCGAAATCGATTCCTTCTTCTTGTCTGAATCCTTGAGCAACGAGTCTTGCCTTATTCTTTAGTACCCCACTAAATTCATCTATTTTGACCTTATAAATCCATTTAAGTTTGATCAAGAAGACTTTATCTGGACATGGCACGAATTCCTAAAATTGAAGTCTTTCATATTCATGAATTTCTTCTTGCATTGCATCGATCCATGACAGTTCGGTCATTGCTTGTTTAAAGTTCTTTGGTTCTACTAAAGTTAGGAAGGCATCAAAATAACACCACATGGCATCAGTTTCAAGTTGCTTCCTTGTAAATACAGAGCGAGAAGGATCACCGATCACGTTTGCTATAGGATGATCCTTAGTCCATCTACCAAGATGTTCTAATGGAGTGTGGAGTTGTCTCACATTAGATGATGATCCTTAAGAAGTTGAGTCTTCCTAAGGAGATTCATTAAGTGGATCATCATGAAATGTTGGTGTTTTTGGTGATTCTTCAAAACCTTGAGAAATGATTAGAGAATGTTCATGTTCTTGCGATGAGGGAATACTTGTTTGATAGGAGCATCCGTGGTCAATGAAGTTGACACAGGAGAATCAAGCTAATACTTATATCACTTGGAGAGTAGCAATTCTGAACTACAGAGACAACAATTATTGAAGGATTAAAGTACTCATCAAACATTGGTTGAAACAAACAATCCCAATCATCTCTTATTGGTGGAATACAAGGTTGTTGAGAAACAGGGTTTGAAACGAGTCCTGTACTGGATGTAGCAGGAGTCATATAATGAAGCCCGGGTCCTGAACTAAATTGTTCAGTAGCCCTTGTGTTTTATTTTCCTATTTTTCTTAATAAAACAACTTTCAAAACTTGGCAATTTTGGCCCCTTTACTTTATTTTTTCATTTTTCTTTAATAAAACAAGTTTAAAATTGACATTTTTGGTCCTTATGTTTTATAAAAGGAGTGTATTGGGCTTTTGTTGGGCTTGGGTTTGTATTGGGCCCACTGGGTTTGGGTTTGGGCCCAATAAGGTGTAGGTTTGGTTATTGGGCTTTTTCAAGCCCAATAAGGTTATGGAGTGGGTTTTGTGTGTACAATGGCTGAGATTGGCTGTAACTGGGCTAGGATTGGGTCTTCAAAGTCTTCACAGTCTTTGTCAATTGCACACAAATGGGCTGTTGTAAATGATTGAGGGCCCATTTGGTCTTCACAGTCTTCATAGATATACTATTGGGCTTTCCCGGCCCATCAGATGGGTAAAGATTGCATTCAATAGTATTCTTCAGTTCCGGCTCCGGTTTGACTGCTGATTCTTCAGTATTGACTCTGACTTTGGCATTTTTGGACTTTGGCCTTGATTTTGCACAGTCTTTTCCATTCCATGCTCAGTTTTGTCATTTTGGCTTGGTTTTCTGTCTTTTTGTTGATATCCACTTCCTGCACAATACAAATGCAAAACAAACATATATTTGGCAGTTTTTTGTCTGTTTTTGGTCATTTAAGCTCGTTTTTAGAGGTAAAAGATATGTGTAATTAAGCACTTATCAGAGAACTATATACGTTTATTAAGTGAATTATATGGTTGTTCTTTGAGTTGTTAAATCCCATGAAAACTCGTTTTCTTGGTTTATCAAGAATTATAAAATCCCGTGTATTCTGAAAGACTCAACTTCATTAATAAATCCTCACTTTAACACAAAAACCTCTAATCACTGTTCGATAATCTTAATCTTATCACATTGAAATGGATTCAATTATTTCACTTGGTCAAAAGAATACTCTTGCTGAGTACATGATACTCTCCGGTGCTGACAATCGTCCACCTATGTTGGACAAGGACCTGTATGATTCTTGGAAAAGTAGAATAGAATTATACATGCAAAATAGAGAACACGGAAGAATGATACTTGAATCAGTTGAAAATGGTCCACTCATTTGGCCTACGGTTGAAGAGAACGGTGTGATCAGAACAAATAAATATGCTGAATTATCTGCTGCTGAGAAAATAAAAGCTGATTATGATATGAAAGCGACCAATATCATTCTTCAAGGTCTTCCTGCTGATATCTATTCACTTGTGAATCATCACAGAGTTGCTAAAGATTTATAGGAGAGAGTTCAATTACTGATGCAAGGTACATCTTTGACAAAGCAGGAAAGAGAGTGTAAGCTGTATGATGCATTTGATAAGTTTACTCACATCAAGAGGGAATCACTTCATACGTATTACTTGTGATTTACTTAGCTGATTTGTAACACCCCCAAAAATGTGTCGCAGCGAAAATATGCCAGGAGGCGTTACTTCATAATACAATAGCACAAGATACAAGAGAACGACCTCTAAATGTGTCGTTTGTAAAACAATCTCGTTAATTTTGGCCAGACAAGCTATTAACCAACAGTTGCATTGAGCTCGTGCCACCGATCCCATGCCGCATAATTAAGATAATCATAATCATATACCAACAATATTCATCATTTGCCCCCAAGGTTAGGTATTACATCATATACCTAGCTAAAAATTCTCAGACACAATAGGTCCTACAATGGGATCCGCTTACAATCGGATCCAAAGCCTAAAAATAAACTAAACCGGTTTGCTTAACCCATAGCGGCTATTTATTGTGCAAGCGCTACTCATCATAGTAGTTGACGGCTCACGGAATTGAGTCTTTTGACATAAAGCTACTAAAGCAACATACCATATATAATCGGGTTCAAGAATACAAGAAAACTACTTGTGTTCATTTTGGAAAACTAGCATGTATCTCCCTCGCGGGGTTTAAGAAAAATATTTGAAAAGCGAGGCTATGAACTCACCGTAGGTCGAATAAGCGACGAGGATCGAGAATTTGAATATATGTATCGAGAGAGGCCCCCAACAATCACCGACAACCTATAGGATGTGACGCGACTTAGTATAGTATATAAGTAAACCAATATGTAAGAATAGCTTAAAGAGTACAAGATATGTTTCTAAGATATATACAACATTACACCTAGACCTAAGCAAGGTATTTTTACTCTAAAATTTGTGTGTAACCTGATCTTAAATGAATTTAAACATCTACCAAGTTTCTCCATCTAATTCCAATTTTAGATGTGGTTAACTATGCATTTACAATTTTTAGCCAAGACGTAAAACTGAAAATCTAGAAAATTGAATCATTTGCATTACTTGTATCTCCTAATGCTATAAAATGGTAAAAAACATGGATTTTTCACTCATGGAAATTAATTGAAGTTTAGTTTTTCAAAACATTTAAGGCCAATCAAATCAAATCATTTACCAATCCACGGGAAATGAACTTTTACTAACCGTAAGTCAAAACAGAAAGTTGACTGAATTCCTATATGCCTTACGGAAAAGATCATAAATCCTAATCTATAATAGAAATGGATGTGAGGCTAATTTATGGAGCTTCCCTAAGATGTATAGTACTTACCCATACTTTAAAATTCAAACTTTTAGTTCAAAAACCTAGATATTAACACGTTTTCTAATCAAAGGTCCAGACTTGACCTATTTTCGTATTTTGACCATAACTTCCTCATCCGGAGAAATTGGATGAACCATATACCAACTATCAAATATCTAAGACCTATATAAACGCAAACATAATAAATTAATCAATAGGCCTGCCAGGCAAAAATATTTGAGAAAACATACGTTTTTGCTACTGATTTAAAACAGTCCCTATGAAATCCATCCAAACCTATTCTAAACTCATCCAAAACATAATCAACCCTCATGCAATGCTACTGCACATCTCCTAAACATATCCCAATCACTCAAACACAACGTTTTGAGATCAATACAAAATCAACAAAGCCATGTCATGCATGTTCATAAAAATTGAAATCAAGCACATGCATGAATATAATCAAACCAATGCAAAATTACAAAGAATACTAAAAGAAAAGAACAAGGAATTAAGTAGATGATCAAAACCACAAACCTTTGTGGTTTTTGTGTCTTGGCCGAACACAAAGAGGAGCAAAGAAAGACCTAAAAATTTGATTTGATTAACAAAACCTTGTTTAAAACACTTCTAATCAAACCCTTAACAATTTCCTTGCATCAAATTAACATAAACCCTAAGATCAAGAATCTTCAAAATTTAAAATCTTCAATAAAACTCTTGCATGTTGGTTTTTAAAGATGGGTTATTGTTTAGAGACATTGGATTATAGGTTTTAGGTAGGATGGAATGATTCTTGATTGGAATTTGATAATGGAGGTGAAGTATGTTTATGTGTTGTGTCGAACAGAGAAAAAGCAGAAAAAGAAAATCAGAGTTTGATTGTGTGTGTGAGTTTAGGATTGGTATGAGTGAGTATGTGTATTTAAATAGGGATATCTTGGTTTAATTTAGGAATTAAAGATTTATAAAAAATAGATATATACAAGGGGTGTGTGTTTTAAAAAAAATAAAAAATAAAAAAAAAAAATAAAATCGGCTATATAAAAAAAAGGAGAAGTGGGCTTGGGTTAAATAAAAGAAAAGTGTATAAGAAAGTGTGGGCTTGGACTTTTAAATAAATGGGAAATTTTTAAAAGAATATGGGTTAAATTAAAAAAAAATGTATAAGTGTAAACAAGTTTGGGTTTTCCGAAAATTTAAAAGAAAAAGGGGGGAAAGGCTTTTATTTTTACAAAATTATTAATAGCTTATAGTATTTTGGTCCAAAAGCTAGCCTGACACTCAAATTTCGCAAAAACGCAAATTTTAAACACGTCACGCCCGAAATAGGTCGGATATATTATTTCAAACTAAAATACCTCAAATGAAATTTCTGAGGCTATAATTAAGCACCCATTAGCTTCTCGAACGATAACGAGTGACCCAACGTCCGAAACTACGCCAAAATCCAAGAATTTACGATTTCCACCAAAATTTTGAAAATGAAATTTATAAAAATAATGTAAGGAGTTAAAATAAGTATGACCTTTTATACAAGGAGATTTACAATTTTTGAGTTTTGGATGATTAGTAAGGATAGTCGTAAAGGTATTATAAGGTGGGTGGAAGAACTTTTGATGATGGTGGATGGTGGTGATGATGGTTGTTCGAACACATAAGAAGAAGAGAGGGAGCAGACAGACTTTCTTTTGGCTGAGTATCTATGTGTTTTAAAAGGAAGAGAATAGTTTATATATGGAGCAAATTTTTAGTTTGTATTGTATCGACACATATAAAAAAATATGGTGGTGTTTATTTTGATATTTAGTAGGAGTAAGAAGGTAATAAGGGGGTGTTTGGTTTGGCTTATTGTTGGAGTCGAAAGAGGGGAGTATTTGGTTTCTAGTTTTGTAGGAGCTAATTAAAAGAAAAAGAGTGTTTGGTTTTATATGCTATGTTTATTTTATATTTTTATTTTTCTAAAACATTTATACTACAATATTTGATTTAAACACGTAGTTAAAATATTAAAAAGTGAAAAATCATAAAATACTAAAATAAGAATAATTTAGCTTCCGGGGTTAAAATATGAAATTATTAATTTCTCAAACGTTAAAACGGATAAATACCCAAAGTGTGACTCGCGTATGAATAAGAATGACGATTTTCCCAAATCGCCAAAAGCAAAAAAATAAAATAAAATTTTTATTAAAAATAAAAATATGAAATATAGCTCGGGATCTAAATATTGGCCGCGAAAAATACGAAATGTTAAGCCTAGGTGAAGATGTTCGCATACTAACAATGAGATGGAACATGAAGAGCACGAACCTGACCAACAACAACCAAATCATGGACAAAGTGAATATATATCTCTATATGCTTCGTACGTTGATGCTGAACTGGATTAGACGACAAATAAATGACACTAACAGTATCACAGTAAATAAGTGTAGCGAATGACAAAGGTGTATGCAGCTCACGTAGTAGATTCCGCAACCAACAGGTCTCAGCAACAACATTGGCAACACCACGATACTCTACCTCGGTACCAGACTGAGATAACGTCGGTTGACGCTTAAAGACCAAGATAGTAAGTTATTGCCAAGAAACACACAATAACCCCAAGTCACACATCGAGTAGTAGGGCAACCAACCCAATCTGCATCCGAGTAAGCAAATAAAGATGTAGTAGAAAAAGAATATAAATGTAACCCATGATCTAAAGTGCCTTGAACATATTACAAAATCCGCTTAAGAGCCGAAAAATGAGGCTCCCTAGGATTATGCATATAAAGACAAACTTGCTGCACTGCATAAGAAATATCTGGGTGAGTAAAAGTAAGATACTGAAGAGCACCCACAAGGCTACGGTATAATGTCGGATTAGATATCGGATCACCATCAGCTCCTAGTTTGGACTCATTATCAACAGGAGTACGACTAAGATTTCAATTAACCATATGAGCTCTCTCAAGAATGTCAGTAGCATACTTATGCTGAGATAAGAATATCCTTAGGAATCACGCACAACAAAATGCTTCAGAAAATAATTAATCAAACCAATAACCGTCATAAAGAACTCCTAATGCAGTGAAGCAATAATCTGCTATAACAATACCTCAAATGAAGCTGTAAGAATAATATCATCAACATATAATAATAAATAAGTAGTGTCAGTCTCCTATCTGTAAATAAGCCCGTGGGGCCTACTCAAGACCATAAAAAGACCGATGCAATAAACAAACATAATCAGGATGTGTGGAATTCTAAAATCCAGGAGGCTGATGCATATAGACTGTCTTAGATAAATCACCATGTAAAAAACATCTTGAAACATTCAATGCTGATGAAACTTGCCAATGTCAAGAAGTAAGCCCAAAACCTAAGTTACCATTCTAAATAGTAGTTGGTTTAACAACCGGAATAAAAATCTTATCAACATCAATACTTGGTAACTGTGTGTTGCCATTCGTAACAAAATGAGCCTTGTAGCCACTAAGGGTTCCATATGCTAAGTGTTTATGCCGAAACAACCACATACATCGAGCAATGTTCGCATCTGTGGGTCGAGGCATAAGCGTCCATGTGTTATTTTTTATAAGTGCATTATATTCATCAAGCATAGCATTTTGCCAATTTGGATCATTAAACGTAGTAGTGTACGAATTAGGTAACGTAGAAATAGTAGACACATGAAGAATTAGATGCTCGGGAGGATGATGCGTGTAACCATTGTGTGAACCGAAACCAAATTCGAGTTAAGTGAAGAGGTTGTAGGAGATTAGATCGATACATTGGATTGTTGGGCTGACGTGATGTGTACTGGTGACTGGGTTGTAGAATTTTCCTGGTAGGTCGGTACATTGGAGTATGGCGGTTAGGAATTAGGAGATATATGAGATGTTGAATCGGATTGGGACGTTGAAATGGGCTCCCATCTATGTTGTTGTGTATTTGGATTTGGTGAGATTTATTTGGGATGGTATATTAGTGGAGTATTCACAGATTGGGTTTTGGTGTATATCACTTTGGAGCACGGAGCCTTGTTCCACTTATTGGAAGCTTGGGTTACTCGGAAGCTTGGGCTCCGTTTTAGGTGGACTTCGTTGTGTATTGACGGATTCCCTTACGGTAGCCCAATAGGCCTTACGACAATGAACACTTTGAAGTGTTATGTGTACAACATCAAAAGCTAGGCTCTGGCCGTAAGATGTGGTACGCCATCAAGTTTCAATATAGTTTTAGCAAATTCTAAATCAAACCGAACCGAAACGAAAACAAATCAAATTGTTTTCTTAGTATAAATTAAAACATTTTTTAAGCTTGAAATATTTTTGTTTTGCTAAATATTTATATCTTTTTTTATATAATAAAAGAATTACATCATTTCGGAGTTTTCTATAAGATTTGATCTTTTAGAAAAAAATTGACCAATCAGGTCGCTTGATTTTGACACGTAAACAAAATCGTGCGATCTGATTAATTAAAAAATGTCAAAATTGAATCAATTTTGGTCAAAATTGAAAAAATTGGTGGAGAAATTTGATGTAGAAAAAAAGACATAAAAATATGTGTGAAATTTGTGAAAAAACAAAAACTTAAAAAAAGAGGAGGTGATTAATAAAACTTAAGTGGTTGAATTTTATATAAATCATATGGTGTTAAGTGAAACTTATAATTTTCTATATATTTTAATCTATACTACATATAAAGCAAATTAGACACTTTCTCCTCATTAAATGCTCAAAAAATTAAATAATCCAACTTATAAAGCATAATGTACAATCCTTAAATGCAATCTTTCACCACAAAATCAACTATCAACTATCTAACAAATACAAATATTAAAGCAAAATGTACAACATTTATTTCTCCATACATATGTTACAAGTATAAACTAATTAAATACACTAATCAGTGAGACTTTATTTTCAGCACCATTTTAAGTGCGTGAACTGCGAGAACTTTCAAAAACATACATGCACGCCTTCAATAATTGTATTTCTGCACATATGTTCTAAAAAGAACAAATATAAACATATTTTTTCTAAAGAATTTAATGAGAAATTGGAAATAAAAATATTTTCTTTGAAGGTGTGCATGTATGTTCTTATAAGGCGCGCAATGACAGTATTGCGGCCGAGTGTAAGGTTTTTTTTAAAGAAGAGGAAGAGTTCATGATGATACGAAAGAACATGGGTGAATTTTTACGATTATTGACGGCGTGCATGTATTTTCTTGATTTTAAAAGAGGTTCTCGGAGTTCTCGCACTTAAAATGGTGCTGAAAATAAAATCCCCACACTAATTAATGTTATTTTTAAAACACCTCTTAAATAAAAAATACATATATTAAAGCAAAATGTACAACATTTATTCCTCCACACATATGTTACAAGTATAAACTAATTAAATACACTAATTAATATTACTTTTAAAACACTCCTAAAATGAAAAATACATGTTATTCAACACACTGTACAAGCTCATAAAACATACAAATCTTAAAACAATTTACTATATGCTAACAAGTTGATGATACATATGGTTTTGAAAACTGAACCGGACCAACGGGTTCGCCACCGGTTTGGCTAGCCAATAAAATCCGTCCGAAAATGAAACGGAGATGATCGGTCGAAACCGGTAAAAACAGGTGAATCGGGTCGAACTGATACCATTTTTTATTCTCCGGTTAATCAGTTCATTTTTGTTTTGTTGGCGTCTAAACTTTAATTACAAGGTACCCGCCGTTGCAACGCGCGGGTACCCTGCTAGTAACTTTATAAAATAAACAAATACCCCTTATACTTTATAATTAAAAAAACAACATATATAAATCTATTTAAAGTTTATATAAAACATCATAAAAAACATATTAAACTCACATATATTATGTACAACAAGATATTAATAGATAAATTTGAACATCAACACTCGTGTGTTGAACAAAGTTAAAATCTTTCATCCAACAAAATCTTTACAAAATACCAATCGATATTAATCAATATTTTAAAAAGCAGTTTTTTAATTGACCCGGTCGAGCCACCAGGTCACGGTTCAACCTGTTTTTTGGCAAAATCCGGCTTCCGGTCACCCGACCGGTTCACGGTTCAACCAATCGGGTCAACCCGGGTTTTAAAACACTTATATTAATGCATAATGAATTTTTTTATGTAAAACAACGTGCATAATTATTAGTTGTACTAATATCACAATTACAAAATATTAAACACGAAATTTTTTTATATGCACGTGTATTAAACAAAAAATTTAAAATAAATTTGATTTATCTGTGCATGCACAAAACTTAGTAATTAAATTCAAAAAAATATAAATTATGTAATTCAGATTATTCGGTTCAATCGAAAAACCAAATCAAATCCAAATTTTATTTTATTTCAGTTAAATTTAATTTGAATTCGCTTTGATTTACCAATTTTTTTTACCCGAATGATCACCCCGACATGTAACACCCCCAAAAAATCACAACGCAACGGAATACCACTTGGGGTGCTACTTCATAATACATAGTGCTAGATACAAGAGAACGACCTTTAAATATGTCGTTTGAAAAATAATCTCGTTGATTTCCTTGAAATTAATATAACATTTGTGCCATAATTGCATCACCATGAAAAACTTGAATGTATAAACTCCAATGCACTTCAAGTAAGCCAAGTATCTATATCACGACATATGGCTCTTGCAGGTTTTTGCCATGAAGAAGAAGAAGTGGTGTTTTATTTTTGTTATTTTTTATAAAGAGTAGACGTATATATCAAAAGAGTATGTTAAAGTTGGGGTATTGGGCTGAAGTTTTTTTTATGTTTGGGCCCTTAATTTTCATAGACATACTATATTAAGCAGAAAAATATCATTTGTTTTTTCTGATTTTTTTATTTATATAGTTTTGTAATTTTTGTTAAATATGCTATTTGTATTTTTGTGTAAAATAAATAAATTTAGTTTATGTGGAAAAATGGAAAAGAAAATAAAATTGTGGGTGGTGAGGCGAAGAGGTTGATAGTATGTTACGAGGGAAGGGGTATTTTGAAGTTGAAGCAGATAACATAAGCGAAGAGGTTTGGTATGTCACCATTCCTGTCCCTCTTATTTGTAGTTGTGTTCTGTACTTGCAAAAGTTACACAATATCACACATAAGCATCCAAAAGTACCAAACAAACAAAGATATGCAGCAATGCAAGCTCTACAACACTTCTTAAAAAATCCAACAATCTCAATCATAGAATCATGCAAAACCCTCAAACAAATAAACCAAATTCACTCACAATTACTAGTCAACAATTTCATCAACAACCCAAATCACATATCCAAATTTGCTGCATCAATTGCCTTAAAACACCCACAACATATCAGTTACTCACTCCAAATATTAAACCAATGTCATATTCCAACTGTTTTTGCTTTAAATTCTTTCATTAGAGTTTATTCTAAATCATTAAACCCTGAAAAAAGTTTTTATTTTTATAAAACTATTTTGAATACTAATCAAAAGCCTGATAATTATACTTTTACTTTTTTAATTAAGTGCTGTGTAAAGTTAAAACATTTGGGTTTAAGTCTTCATGGGGTTGTGATGAAATACGGGTATGAACACGACCCACATGTGCTAAGTGGGTTAATTAGTATGTATGCTGAAATGGGTTTTCTTAATGGGTTAAAATATCTGTTTTTGGGTATTGGTGAGGGTGATTTAGTGAGTCAGACAGCTATGGTGATTGGGTGTGCGAAATTGGGCGATATTGGTTTTGCGCGAAAACTGTTTGATGAAATGCCTTTAAAGGATGTGGTGGCGTGGAATGCGATGATTACGGGGTATGTGCAATGTGGGGAGGCGGTTTATGGGTTGGAGTTGTTTGGTGAGATGGAAATGATGGGTTTGAAGGTTAATGAGTCGTCGATGGTTTCTGTGTTGTCTGCGTGTACTAGGTTGGGTGCTTTGGATACAGGGCGATGGGCGCATAGGTATATTGAGAGTAAGAGGTTTAGGGTGGATGTGATGTTAGGTAGTGCGCTTGTGGATATGTATGCAAAGTGTGGGGATATTAAGATGGCTATGGATGTGTTTATGGGGATGGAGGAAAGGAATGTGTATACGTGGAGTAGTGCCATGGGAGGATTAGCGATGAATGGTTATGGTGAGAAGTGTGTTAAGCTTTTTAGCCTTATGCAACAAGAAGGGTTGAAGCCGAATGAGGTTACATTTACGTCGGTGTTAAAGGGTTGTAGTGTAGCGGGGTTAGTGGAAGAGGGTCGTAGGTTTTTTGGAATGATAAAAGAGTATGGGATTGAGCCACAAGCTGAACATTATGGGTGTATGGTCGATTTATATGGTCAAATCGGACGCTTAGATGAAGCCTTAAACGTAATTTATAGCATGCCATTTACACCACATGCAGGAGCTTGGGGTGCTTTGCTTAAAGCTTCCAAGCTTTATAACAATGTTGAAATGGCCGAACTTGCTTCTAAAAAGATGGTCGAATTAGAGGCTAAGAACGATGGTGCATATGTGGAGTTGTCGAATGTTTATGCTGACTATAATGAGTGGGATAGTGTGGATGGTGTGAGACATAAGATGAAGTCCAAAAGGGTAATAAAGGTCCCTGGTCTTAGCGTAATAGAAACACATGCTTGATGGGGCTAGTTTATTGCTTACTTAACCCACAAGAGCTTACTAAGTCGCTAACACCACTTCGGTACTTTCTATCTTTAAATATCTGTTTACTTTTTCAGTAACATTTTGTTTTTTTATTTGAAGGAAGTTATTGACACATGTGAATTATAATGTAACGAGTTATAAAACCAATATTTGAATTATAACATTACCAATGCTGTATAAGTCGCTAGGCCGCTAGTCGAGTGGTCGGGTACCTTGTAGCTAGTATTCGGCTAGGTGGAGATTAATCTGGGAGTGATCTGATTATATAAAAATGATTACTTTAGAAATTATATGTTGAATTACACAACATAAACATAATACTTCAAACATATATATTAGATTACCACTTCGATGCTTCATCCTCTTCTAGTCCGTAATGTTCAATAATCGAAGGGATTAGTGAACTGATACACACCACTAGAGATCACTTAAGAACCGTTTTTTGATTACAACTAAGTAGGATAATTAAGCAATAAGAAACAGATTATCGAAGCAGAATTGTATTATCAGTTGATGGTTTTTTTTACAATGATTATGAAGGAAAGATTACAAGAGAAAATGTTTACAAAATCAAGCTAGCTGTAAATGATGGAATAAGAGTTGTACTTAAACTAGAAATTGGGCGGGAAATTCTGTTGGAATCAGTTGTGGAGAATACACCTGCAACTCACGTGCCTAGTATAAAACTGGCCCCGCGCACTTCACGTGCCATCAACTACATATCCAAACAGCTCTTATCATGAACATACCGATATTAGATTGTGTAGATCCGAAACTGGTGGTGTTCTTCTGGTGTCTGAACTTGGGTCAAACAGAACAGAAGAAGAACAAAAAAAAAAAAACCTTTTTTTAAAGAAAAAAAAGGCTGACTGTTTGTCCGCTTTGACATTTTGACCTGAATTTGACCGATTCTGGTTTATATCGCCGATTACCTGAAAACGCATCGGAAAGTGCCTGCCTAGGCTGATTTTTGCATCACTATAACATACTAACTAACTTCGTTGCATCGGTACTCAAATTGTAGGAGTGCAGACTACCAAAGCTATTAAATTTTTCTCGACTTATTTACTTGTTAAACATAAACTAACTCGAAAGAATTCGCACTTATATAACTTCTAAAGATCTTAATCTGTGTGATTGTGATAAGAACCTTCTTATTAATTTCCCTATTAGTATTTATTAGTATTTATTAGTTACCTTTATTATATTGTCTTAGTCA
>BQNB010033930.1:0-18064 GCA_026074375.1 Tanacetum coccineum
GCTTATTCGATAAGATATAAGAAAGCACATCATTGTTTTAAATAAAGCATGTAAAAGGCAATACACAATTTGTTTATTCCGTGTCGCGTGTTAAGTAAAATCTTATTTATTTGCATCTATTAGTTGTCTAAGGTAATGACCAAAAAATGTATGATGAAATAATAGAAAAAAATTGTATGAATGTGCATATAATTTACAATTGGAATTTTCATATGTGATACTAGTTTTAATGCCCGTGCACGCACGAGGTTTATGCATTATGTTTTTTTAAATACATGTATGATTTTTATTTTTATTTTGTTTTATAAGTTATGTTATAGAGTATTATCGAAATCATATGAAGAGAATAGATTCATATCTTATATATATTATATGAGCTTGATGATACTTACTAATTTTTTTTCTTTTGATTTACCTGTTAACTAACTCGATATTGTGAGCGGACTAATCTCTACAAAACTACTCTTTTAGGTAGCCCGAAGTCGGCTCATGTGAACCTTCGAGACCACAAGGGGATTAGTTTTCTTCTCGTTATATTCGAACCATTGACCTCCACTTTGGAAGGCTGGTTATCTTACCGTTGGGTATGCATTTGATATTGTATATGTTTTATGATTCAAGTTGCATTATTTAACGTATAGCTTACTTAAGATTAATGGCACAATTTGTGTTAAACATGTAAAAGATTTAGCTTCGCAATCGAAATTTAAAAGCAATCAAGTGAGTTATCAAAATCGTCAATATTTATAGAATTATAGAATGTTAAAAATCTGAATAAGTATTACAGAAATATAAACGGAGTTTTACCCTCATTTTCGTCACCAACACTTTTTTAAGATATGAAAAGTAGACCAACTGTAGATCTCGCGATCTATGAGTTGTCGTATGTGCATTTTATGGATCGATATTAATAGTACACTCGAATTGGTATTGAGCAACGTTCTCAGTAGATGTGTCTTAAGTCGTTGTGCAATAGTTTGAATGTATGTTGTGATGGAAGAAGTAATGTAAGTAACTGTAGAGAATATGGCAAAAAGGTTAATACCAGTGTTAAAATCTAATTCAAAGCTACAAAAAAAAAAAAAAAAAAAGACAAAAATAAAGAAAAAAAAAAAAAAACAAACAAAAAAAAAAAAAATGCAATTCTTCCAAAACATTATCAAATGAAATAGCTAAAAACACATTTTTTATTCTAATTAATGAATTTTATGTGCTGCGGTCGTTTTGTCTTCATCTTGGTTGTACAACATAATTCAGACCGACAATGAAAATCCATCAAAAGTCTCCCTCGGGTAGATTTTGGTTGTGATTATGATAATGTTAAATCTTTGTTTGAAGTAAAAATTTGTTTACGTTTGTACAATATTTATTAAAATATAAAAGAAAGAAGATTTGTGTGGGCAATGATTAAGAATCTGGTGCCACGTAGTTTTTTTGCTGGACGCGCGGAAATGAGTAGAGAAATGTTGTAAAGTGTTGAAGTGATGATGATAGTTGTATTTGTTTGAAGTAACCTCATTTTGTAGATATTGAAAGCATGAGAGAGTAGAGGAGTATGATTGGAATTACTAGCTGTGATGTCAACTGTAGAACTGTGATTGATGAAGAAGATTCAATAATATCATCCCTAATTTTACGCTCATGGCCTTCGGCCACGCCGTTCTTGGGTCATGTGTGTTGTGTGCGATATGTCAGTGCTATGAAGTATAGACACATATATTTTATGTGTGTTTTTTTTTTCTCGTCATATTTCTCACTACAAAATTTTAAATTTTTTGCACAAATCGTATATTTTTGAATTTTGACTTTTTATTGACCAATCAGATCACACGATTTTGCCTACGTGCAAAAATAAAGCGTTCGTGAATTGGTCTAATTTTTAATATTTTCTCTATGATTCAATTGATGGAAACTCCTGAAAAATAATGTAATTCTTTTATTATATAAAAGATTATAATACTAAGAAAACATTACTCATTTATTTTCTTTGAAAACTCATGATTGATTGAATGTTTGTATTGTTTGATAATGGATAATGAATTTTGTTATTCTATATTACTTGTCTTATTCTGTATGGAAAAAGATTTTTTCATGCTTATTTGACTCTTGAAGAGGTAATATTATGAGCTTCTTGAGTTGTACATTGGATTAAATAATCAAACATGTATAATCAACATAAAACATAAATTATCACTTCATGTTAAAATGAACATGACAGGATCACTATTTTTTTTTTTTTTCCTATTATCATATATGTGTACAAGTTTTGATTTCTGTTTTACTAGATATATACACACCAAACCCCCCCCCCCCCCCTTTCACAGGTTGGTGGCATATCTCAGGGTTCGGTGTATACTGGTGGCCAACATGAAATCAGGAACTTGACAGATCTAATTATATGTAGTAAATGCATGACTTGTGCAAAAGGTTTTAAAGCAGAATACAAAAAACCATCCGGATTGTTGGTTCAACCCATAATCCCTGTATGGGAAATGGCGTGGCGACGACTAGTGTTGAGCAAATGTTTTTGTTATTAGTTACCTAGACCGACGTCTGGTCCAAGTTACATTTTGGATCATTGATAGACCGACTCTACAAAAGTTGCCTCAATCTTTCCTTACCAATGAAGGAATCCAAACAAATGGAGAAGCGATTTTAAGATGGTATTTCGGGGTGGCGGTGTTTCGGGTTGACAGTTGGTCGGGTCTCAATGAAAAACCCAACCGCAAGCCTAAAATTCCCATTTAAATTTCGGGTTCAGCTATGTCACCCGAACTTCGTGTATACATACAACGAACCTGACCCTATTATAACACCGTATATATACTTGGGTTGACGGAGTTAAATATGTTACATGGGTTTAATTGGTTAAAACAGGTTTTGGGTTTAAACCTTTTTACACATTTTATATTAAAAAGTTGGCATCATTACAGGAGTTAAACAGGTTAAACGGGTTTGTGAGTCTACCCGTTTAACTATGTTAACCACATATAACCAATATAAAATTAATTTTTAATCTTAGATAAAAACTTAAAGGGGTTAGCGTGGTAGACCCACTCTAATTATTATCAACCGAACTAACCTGTTTAATAAACGGGTAAGTGGGTCAACCCCAAACCTCCTGAAAATATATTAGAACTCAACCCGAACCTGTTAATTTTCGTGTCTGCTTTTAGGTCGGGGGTTTGTGTGGTTGTCAAACAATTGACCCTAACTTTCACCCAATAATGTAATTAAAAACATAAACTTACAATGTGGGGTGAAAAGTACATAAGATAACCAAATTGAAAACAGAGTAAAAAATCACAAGATAATGTTTTTTTGTCATCTTTGTCGTCTATTGAGCTTTGCCTTTTGATAGTCGCCAAGTGGTAACCACTCTTTTTGTCCTTTTCATGTAATTAAATACTCCTGTGTTAATTGGATACTATGTATAACGAGAAGATCGGTATTACTATCATATGTGAAATGTGTGAAGTCAAGTGAGCTGTGTATAACTAATATTATGGTAATGTGAGAGAATCTCTTGAGATCTATTATATGTCGTAGTGCCAGTTTGATTATTTTTGATCGAGACAGTAAGTTTTAGTTATTTCGGAAATATCTGAACCAAAGCACTAGTCACCCCAGAAGCCCTAGGTACTCAATTGGATATGAGTACGGCTTACCACCCACAAACAGATGGTCAAAGTGAGAGGACCATCCAAACGTTAGAAGACATGCTACGAGCATGTGTGATGGACTTCGGAAAGGGATGGGACAGACATCTACCATTGATAGAGTTCTCCTACAACAACAACTATCATACGAGTATTAAAGCTGCACCTTTTGAGGCGTTGTATGGTCGCAAATGCCGTTCGCCCATCTGTTGGGCTGAGGTGGGAGACGCTCAGCTTACTGGCCCAGAAATTGTTCGTGAAACAACAAAGAAGATCATCCAAATCAAGCATCGTCTACAAGCTTCACGTGATCGACAAAGGAGCTACGCTGATAAGAGACGTAAGCCATTGGAGTTTCAAGTTGGGGATAAGGTTATGTTGAAAGTATCGCCCTGGAAAGGAGTGATACGTTTCGGCAAACGGGGAAAGCTGAACCCTCGTTATATTGGACCTTTTAAGATTCTCGCCAAAGTTGGAACGGTTGCATATCGACTTGAGTTACCCGAGAAACTGAGCCGTGTTCATAGTACTTTTCACGTCTCAAACCTTAAGAAGTGCTTATCCGACGAACCGCTCGCTATTCCGTTGGACGAAATCCACGTCGACGACAAGCTTAATTTCATTGAAGAACCGGTTGAAATTATGGACCGCGAAGTTAAACGTTTGAAGCAAAGTCGCATTCCAATCGTGAAGGTCCGTTGGAATTCAAGAAGAGGTCCCGAGTATACTTGGGAGCGCGAAGACCAAATGCAGAAAAAGTACCCTCATCTTTTTGCTAACCCTGAATCCGCATCTCAAGCTACGTCCTAAGCTTTGAGGACAAAGCTCTTTTAACGAGGAAAGGATGTCACACCCCGTAAATTTTAGGTCAACATTTTAAACCTTTCCGATTATTATCTTTGACTTTTACATGTTACGTTTGAATCTGACAGTTTACCGGGAAGTTAAACCGCGTAAATCTGAAAAGCGTCATCGGACGCGTTCCGGCATCGGATATTCATTAGTTTAGATATTATATGAGTTATTTTATCTTTTTAAGTGTTTCGTGATTTTTAATCACTTCCGATATTAATTTTAGGGTTTTATCTTTAAAATTGCATTTTTCGCGTTTTTGACCAAACGGAACCCCGGAAACCCGCAAACTTTTCGTGTTAACTCGAGTTATCATCCGTCAAGCATTGTAATGTTAAAAATTTTGTTCACCTACCCCCTCTTGATATATTATGGACGCCTAAACTCAAGCCAAATAGGAACATAAGCCTTGAAATTAATTAAATGACATCTTTTCTTGAAAATCTCATGCATGTGTATGAAAGTGACACATGAGAGTCCTTCTCATGCACCATTTCTCAAGTTTGACAAAACCATGTGTTTACTTGCACACTTTGACTCCATTTGACTTGAAATTCAAAATTTAGACAAGTATAATGAACCAAGACTCCAAAAAATATGAACCATTGTCCTTGAGGCTTAGTTTGGCCGAACCACACACACACCTTTGGTGTGTGTTGGTCACTTATACTTTGCTTGGCAAGTCAAAAACCCTAACTCTTGGCCTATAAATACATCAACTTCTCTTAACTTAGGGTTTTCATTCATTTCATAGCCTCAAAAATTGTTTTCTCTCCCTCTTTTGTTCTCCTAGCTCACGGCATACACATACATACATACACAATCCATACTTTTGATTTCTACCAAGATTCACACATTCCATACTTCATTTTATCAAGATCCAAGGTTATTCCAAGAAGGTTTTCTTTTGATTCCAAATATTTTCAAGATCTACAAATTAGGGTTTGGTTATTATTTGGGGTTTTTCTAGATCTATTATTTTAGGGTATAGATCTTGTGATTTCACTACTTGTTCTTCATTCTTGTAAGCATTCTTGACCCATCTCTTGTTTCATTTCTTTTATTCTTATGAATATTGTTCAAGATTAAGAGTCCATGTGTTTGTGTTATTTTTTTTAAGAAATGATAAAAGTAACTTGACAACTTTTATAAAAATGGAAGTATTATGTTTATTGTTTTATAAGTTATGGTGAGATGAGTTGAAAAGTGTGTTGCAACAATAGAAATAAAGGGGTTAGGTTAGATTAAGTGTGGTTTTGTTGGTTGGTTTGGTAGTGATCGGGATTAGGCTAGAATAAGCACTATTGTGGCGTTTGGATGGATTCTTGGGAGTATTTATGAAAAGACATGTTGCTGTCCCGAATTTGTTTTGAGGTTTTGGTCGACCTAAAAATGTTTTCATTAGGCGTAAAAGTAGTTTTTGAAGAGCTTGTTTCGAATAGATAGTTTTTCACATATCGCACTTTAAAATCGGACTTAAAACGGCCAAGTTATAGCCAAATGAAACTTGAAACATTTTTCGGCAAAACCAAATGAATAGTGTGCTGATGTGAATAGTAAAAGGGGTTTTCGGACATTTTTGGACTTTCTAAACTCTAGCAAAACATATAGTAACACATATATATAGATTAGCATCATTTGAAGACGTCATTAACATATTTTAAGAAAAGCGATAAAGTTACTAAAAATAGTAAGTTTGGTAAAACTTAGCGGATCGGACTTGGAAGTTTAGCGATTATGGTTAGTTAGCGCATTTTGAAAATATGGAAACTTAACAAATATAGGGGACGGTATTAACGTCTTGAAACTAAAAACTTTCCTAAAATAGAAACTTTCTAAAAGTAGTAATTTTTGGATAAACGCCAAGACTTAACGAAAAACTTTATAATTTTATTTAGTCATACTTTATTAAACAAACTAAAGCACAAACACATATGGATGTCTTTTCTCTTGAAAGCGTGTCGTACAAGTTTCGGTTATCTTTCGTTTACCTAAGACGCGTCATTTATTTAGGTCGCGTGTAGGACCTTTTGGCTTTATTTCTTCCTCGTTGATTATCGATTCACTACTTGCTTAAGGTGAGTTCATAGCCCCACGTTTTATCTATTTTCAAATGCTTTATAATTTGGGGGTGAGAAACATTGTTTTCTTTTAAAATTGGACACAAGTTCTTAACGTGAGTTTTACATGTTTATGTGTTGCCTAAGTTTCCTTACAAACAACTATTGCCCGAACTATCATGAACCGTTAGTCACCTATGGCCAATTAGATTGGTTAAGTGAGTGCGAATGCGTAAATAGATCTATTGGGACTAATTATCCCTATCTGCTTTGGTTCTACTTAACGAAGAACAAACGGATATATGTCATGTCGATGTGCGTTGTGGTGGTCTTTGATTTGAGACACCAGTTAAGGGCAGGAATACTATATGGCATGATATGATATGCCCTTATGCCATTCTTTATTTGTTCTATCAATTTTCATAAAAAACATCGGTGTCATGGACTTAGCGTAACATAAATACTTTTTATGTTTTGTTTGTATACTGTTATAGTAGTCTTATGCGTTTGAATCTTGTGGTTAACTCTTGTATTAACTTAAACCTATGATTTTTCACCAACTTTATGTTGAACGTTTTTTAACATGTTTTTCTCAGGTGCTTAGCTTGGCTGATTCTTGATGCTAAATGGAGTCTATGTGCTATTGTCACTTTCACCAATTTCAAGACTTATCTATTTTCATACTAGTTGTCAGTGCTCAAACTCTTGTTTATGCTTTGCCTGACATTTAACTCTCTTATGACGGGTTGTAAAATTAAATTATTTGTCATTTGTATGCAACGGAGTTATTTTCAAACGTCCATGATTATTTGTCGTTCTTTGTTACTTTGTGTTTGGATTGTTATAACGTCACGCCCTCGGACATGTATTCCGTTCAAGCCCCGACTGGGGGTGTGACATTGGAGGCATGATTCTGTCATATCACACATAAAATAATTTAATAAGCATTCATAACATGAATTATACTCATTAGCATGGTATTAATGACAATCAAGCCACAACAACAGTCAAACAAAATCACTTAGTAATCAAAAGTAGTCATTGTATTGTTCTTCATCTAAAAGAGTTATGTCATAGTTGCATTGTTTCATGATGAAAATTACAAATCATTACAACCAATAGCCTAATTATAACTAACGAGGATTCTGTTTAGTGATTAACACAATAAAGGATACCACAATTAAAACACAAATTAAAAGAATACAGAGAGATTCCCCGCGGCTCAGATGATGGACTCTTCTCATCTTCAATCGGAACATCGATAGCTTCATTTGGTCTTTCTTCAAACATAAATCCTCTACGAATCATCTCTTGATAGAACTCATAAGCTCGAACTCTAGTCCAATAGATATCTCTCTTGACTCATTTGTTCTGCATACGAAGGAATGTATTGCTAAACCTTGCTTCTTCAAGTTCCTTCTTCAATTTCTTGCACTCAGTTTTTTCTTCAGCATTACCAAGCTTTTCAACCAGCTTTTTTATTGCAGCCGTTTCGACCTTGCTCACATCTAGGTATGCATCTTCATTACCCGCAAATTCTTAAATAACGTACCATAATATCTGGTCCTTTGCTTTTCTGTCTTTTCGCAATAGCATGCGCCGTCTCGTTGGTGACACTTACAGTCGTCTTTGAAAGAGTAGCTATTGACCAAAAGAGAGTTAATGTACCATCTTAAGACAGGAAATAGACCATTCATGTCCTCTCGAAGAAAAGGAGAAGTAGACGATTCACTTACCTCATGGACACTAGCAGGAATAGTCTCATCCTTATGCTCAATCGTGTTCGAAAACCGAAAAAACCAAACCGAAAAAACCGACCGAAACTAGAAACCGATGGTTCGGGTTTTAATTTTTCAAAAACCGAACCGAACCGAACCAAACCAAACCAGTTTTTTAATAATATACAATTAATATAATATAAATAAATAAATGATAACTAAAAATTTTAAATTCATATTTATTTTATGGATGAAATTATTATAATATATATTATCTTAATGTTTATATATATGTTTGTCGTGTACGTGTGTTTACTTGACAATATATCGTTACAATGACAATGATCATACTATGTGTATTTTCACATGCATGTGTGTGTCTCTCATTTATATGTGTATAATTGTGAAAATTTGTGTAAACATTATTAGGCTCATATTGACAAAAAAAAATTTTAAAAATAACCAAGTTTCTATGTAAAACAAGTTTATTAATATAAATTAGCAACAACCAAATTTAAACGGTTTGAAACTGAAAAAACCAAAAAACCGAGAAACCAAAAAAACCAAACCGCCAAAAACTGAGAGGTTTCGGTTTTTGGTTTTATAAAAACCGAATATTTCGGTTCGGTTTCGGTTTTAGCCAAAAACTGACCCAAACAGAACCGTGCACACCCCTACATAAATGTACCAATACATAACACTTTATGCATCCAATGCGTGCATCAATATACCTATACATAACAATTTATACATATAACACATACATAAATATACCTTTTCTTTCTATATGTAACCAATGGCAACGGGGAGTCTTGGCGTACGTGTAGAAGTGTTATAGTTTAGGTTTTCAAAAAGACTCGACCTAGTTCTCTATAACCTTAGGCTCTGATACCACTCTATAACACCCCCATCCAAAGGACATTGGATTGCACAGCGGAATTTAGCAATTTGGTTGTTACTAAATAGCACCATTCACCAAGATAATAGAAAACAACCCAAATGAGACGTTTAGCAAACAAGTGTTCCATTATTAATCAGAGTTAAAAACGCATTTAGGTCCCCACAGAATCGCAACCACAACCATTACAACATTTGAAAAACTATTATTTCAAAATAAAGACATTGTTTAGAACAATTTCAGACATTGTTTTTGAAAGACAAGGAACACACAAGTAGTCTTTCAACAAATCCATCACACGCACGACACCTCCACGTCATCGTTGCCTTCATTCTTAGTTACCTGGGATAAAACATGTTTAAAACGTCAACAACAATGTTGAGTGAAATTCATAGAGTTTAAAATAATCAATAAGTAATAATCTTTGAATACATAATTAGTTCTCGGGAAAACAAAGCAACGAATGCAATGTATAACAACTTCTTTTTTTCGCGCAATAAGCTCATAACACCGAACGTTAACAATACATATGTCATTTCATATGTCAATGTTCCCCAAAACAAGGTATTATTATCATATACCTACTACTTTCTAAATACAAAATATCTGTTTGACAGGGTGGTCACGAGGATTCAAACCCCGGACAGGGTTGTCAAACCTAATAGATCTATTTAATTCATTAGCGTTCACCTTACAAGGCAATTAGCGGTTCATGAAATAAGGGACTTCGACAATAGCTACTTATGCGGAAACAATCTCGTAATTAGGTCCAGCATACCATAAAATCTTATGTGTTCGATTTTATAAAACAAACATGCATCCTCATCGCGGGTTTAAAAATAATTAAAAGATTTAAATGCGAGGCTATGAACTCACCTTAAGCAAAAGATCCAAATCAATCAAATCAACAAGCGCAAATAGCTTCACGTCCTAACCGCGACCTATATAATACATATATAGCGGTACGTGACTAAAAGTATAATAAATCATATAATACATACTTGCATATATATATATTTAATATTATATATATATATATATATATATTTTTTCTGTCTTTTTATATATATTTAATTTTTCATATTATAATCTTATTTACTTATAATTTTTATATATATTATATATCACAATTACGTTTACCATATAATCATATACTACAATCTCCAAGTGCGACGCAAAACATTTCACTTTGACGCACTAAACAATATTACGACAGTTTTTCATAAAGTTTCTATTTTAAGAAAGTTACCAAAACTAAGGATAATATAATCCGAACTTCATATTTTGTTATCAATTAACTAACATTACGAACCCTTCGCTCATTATAGACTATATTCTAATGTTTACGCAAGTTTGACATTCAAAAGTCAAACTTTGTAGTTGACTTTTTACCCTCAAAATACCCAAACTTGACTCGGCCGCAAAACGTTTGTTATTAAGAGTTACGTGACGATCCACCTAGCAAAACGTAGCTTAAGGCGAACACTATCACTTGACTTTATCAAAAATAACTTTTAAAAATTTCTCGACTCGCTACGGTTAAGTCAAACTTTCTGGTCAAACTTAGTCAACCCAAAACCTATGAAAACGACATTTTTGACATAATCCGACTATCAAAACATGCTTAGCTATCATATTTAATCATACCAAAACCATCAAACTTTGGTCAATAACCAAATACGCTTTTAATAGTTTCTGCACTTGAATCTTATAGCAATAATCATATAACACGCAATATACACAATTTAATCAATACAAAAACATAAATAGAGGCTCACAATGCTTTCAAGAAAATCAAACTATGGCTTTCCCTTGTCTATTAAAATCAGACGAAACCTCAACCCAAATAAACAAACCTTTTTCAATTAACCAACTTGCTAACAACAACAATCTAGCTATACTAAACACCCCTTTATACACGAAATGCTCAATAACACACCAAAAATCTAACTTCTTCAAAACTTAGTGCATGTATGATTTTAACAGTGGGTTTTGTAGCTCTTAAAACAAGGATTAATAATATGTAATTTGATTGTAACGCATGTTAGAAAATAAGCCGAAAAAGTGGTGTTTGTGGTGGCCGGTTCGTGGAGCTCAAGAACAAGGGAGGAAGAGAGTTTTTTGTAAAAGTTATAAGTGTACATATGGTCTCCTATTTATAGAATAGTAGTTTGGTACTTTGGCAATTTAGGTCCTTCCTTCTTAAGCCCTTTTTAAAACTAGAACAAAGCATTTATTTTGTTAATAAAATCGGCCAAAAACTCGGGTCACACCACGTTAGTAAATATTTTAAATCCGTCCCACTAATTTTACTTTAAAACGTTTAATAAAACGTTAAACCACGTAAAACACGACTTTTAAACACGATTTTTACAAAAACTCGAGGAACGTCATGAACTACAAAAATAACACAATCACGCTCTCGGAGCAATAATATAAATTTTTCTGACTTTCTTAGACGCTAAAAACAAATAGAAACTCAATCACGGCATGAAATTACCCTATAAATAGAAATTCTCATCAAACCTTATATAGTATAAACGACTATAACTATTTACGTAGCAAAAATAATTATCGTAGTTCGGGATAAACGTTGACCTAAAACTCGGGTTGTTACAACTTATATGTCGAACGAAATTGTAGTTAAACTTTCTTGGAGATAATAAATGAGATGATTGAGTACTTGCATTGAAAAGTTAAAAAACTCGGTTGGGGGACACAAGACCCAAATCAAGCACACAATATAGGTGCTTGCATAAAAAAGTTGGATAACTAGGATGCATGTATCTAAAAGATGAGAAATTTTGGCTTGAACACATGACCCCATATACGATATGACACTTTTGCATTCATGGCCTCATATTTTAATCTAGCATTTTTGTAGCACGACACATCACTGGTCCAAAACTATATCCTAGTAATGAGACACCTTTAATTGAAAGATCTACGCCCACAAACATGTAGAAACAATCGTAGTTGAAGCATCTTTGGCTTAAACGTTTGATTCCATCTACGATGCTTCACACAAAATGATGTAATAAAGAGTAGGAAATGAATGCAAAAAGTGCACCAATGGTGGTTACGGTTGACAAGCAACCATGTACTCCAAAAGGGATAGTGTTTAAGTACACACACTTGGTTCATGCAATGAGGTTTGACTAGGTTTTCGATGCCTTTGCATCTTGTAGGTGACTTGAGACACTTCAAACACAAGGAAAACAATCATAGTAGATCGTTGGTGTTTTTGAAACGAAGTACCACTAGTGTCTTAGCTGATACTGTAACCATCTCCCCACAAATGTAAAAAAACTTGAACAATTGGATAACCGGCCAATAAAGTTCTTGGTTTCCATTGAGCTCTGTCGTTATCCTTCGTATGATGGTAAATATAGAGTAGCCGAAAATATCATATGTAAAGTTTAAGATGGTGTTTATAGGTAGCCGGAAATATCATAAGTCGAGTATATGATTGTGTTTATAGGTAGGGAGAGTTTAAGAAGGATATGTTGAAGAAGAAAAAGTAGAGTGAATTCATAGGGAAAAAAAGCAACTAGATATTGATGATGAAACTGAAATTCTCAAGTTTTATCGAAAAGGTAAACAACTGTCTTGTTAGCGTTCACTCTTACACAAATTCGCAATATGTTCGTAACGCATTCGCCTTCATTATTAGAAACAACTCGTTATGTTAGTGCAAATATTACGATATTTAATCTATACGATCTCTTTATGTTTTGATGATGACAAACATGTAACTTGTAATACATAACGTAAAGTGCGCAAGTTACTCGTAATCACAAATTATCAATGCATACACGTATCAACATCTCTTGACGTCTCAAGTATGCATCACCCAACGTAAATCACATAAGGTATGTATAAACAATATTAAACTTGTAGGATGATCAAAAAAATAAGTTTTTGTCTTAAACTTTATATTTTTATAAGTACAACAAAGCAATTTCTCAAAAATTATTTAGACAAATTATTTTTGAATTATAAAGAAATGTTTTATTTGGTAATTATTTTGAATTTCAAAATCTGGTCATTTCCCCCCAAAAATAAGTGTCACTTTTACCAGACAAGTTTGTCACCACAAAAAGACAAAAATGAGAGCGTCTGTCTGGGCGGTCCCTTAATTCGGTCGGCGGCCCCCTTAATTATTTGGCGGCCCCCTTATATATCTGGGACCGCCATTTTCTGACAGGCTGTTTTTCAGCTCCTATAAATAGTGGGTCACCTCCAACTATTTTCATAACCCTTTTGCACGATTTTCTTTCAGTTCTTTCTCTCTCTAGATCTCACTAAATCTCTCTAAATCTTTGATCATTCAACTTGGTTAATCTTGTTTAAATGTGATCAAATCTTCTATCCTTTCCTCCTTTCCTCAAGTGCAAGAGAAGAACTTCGGTCATCTTCAAGATCCAAAGTTATGTAGTCTAGTTAGTCCATTTGTAACATTTGTTACATATAGATCGAGTCTATGTTGTGTAGATCCAAATGATGTATATATTTGGATGGGTTGATTGTGGGTTGGTTAGTATTTTAGGCCTTAAAATACATTGGTGAAGTGGTAGATTGGTTCTAGCTAAGATTAGGACTCGACATCTAGCTTAGTGTCAGAAAATAATGTAAGCGACGCGGTTTATGTGTTTAGGCCATAAAACACAAGGTTTGTTATGTTGGGCCATAAAACATAACGGGTTTGGTTGTACCCGAAGAAGAACTTGACATCTAGCTTAGTGTTAGAAAATAATGTAAGCAACGTTATAAGATTTTCTCCGCCGAAAGGGAGGTTGTTGATTTGTGAAGTAACTCTCGAGTTAGATACTCGATGAGTGGAGTAGGGCGAAGAGGAGCTTCATGACCGAACAACTATAAATCATCGTGTCTGGTTTGCATTTTCTTTTACCTTTCTCTTTACTTATGTCTTTACATATATCGCTTTACTTTTACATTTGCATTGTACTTATGATTGTGTGAATTGTTGTGTATGTTTTGTTAGTCATGGTTGTGTGTCTCTTTGTAGTAAACATTGTGAGTATGGATATATTGGTAAAATATGCACTAGATATTGTAAATCCATTATCGACGCTTCTCATATTGCGTCAAACTTGATTGGTGATTTGATACAAATAATCTAATTTGGAGGTGGTCCCTTTAAATAGGGCGGCCCCCTTATATATTAGGCGGCCCCCATATATTTATGGGACCGTCGGCAGAGAGTAATGTAATAATTGATACAAAAGATTTAAAGTTTTTAAAAGGAAACGTATTCACCCCCCCTTTACGGTTTACACAATTGGTATCAGAGCCACGTCGCTCTAGTTTTCAAAATAAATGGTTTTTAAAATAGAGTAAGATCCATGTATTAAATTACCTATGAAGGGGGATTAAATATGAAAAGTGTTGTGTTGCTTGATTCATACTAATTTTGTTGTTAGATATACTTTGTATAATAGCTTGAAGGAAAATATTCTAAAAAGATTTTAGAAATGTCAATACATATTTTCTAGTCGTAAGAGTAGAAATGGCGTCTAAAACACGTATTTCATGTGCTGAAACAACTTTCTGAAGTCCTACGTCCCTACATTAAGTCACCAAATAATTTTATACTAAAAACATATTTTTGGGTCATTGGTGGCGGTCCCATAAATGATAGGGCGACCCCCATATATATCTGGGAGCCGTCACCTTTATCGGGGTCGTCTGTCTGTTTCAGCAAAATTTGGTAAACTTCTGCTTTAGTCGTTAAGCTCTTGTGATCTTTGTCTTTGTCAACGTTGTAGGCTTGTTCCTTCATGCTTTGTGATATTTGATCTTGAGCCTTTGTCATTGTCTTTCGACTTTGTCTTTACGTTTGAGATCTTTAAATCTTTTCCTTGCTCGTCTTTATCGTCTTTGCCATCTCGCGATCTTATGTCTTGACCAACATGCTCATACTTTGCATCATCTTGAAAGCTTGCTAACAATCTCCCTTGATACAATTGATATCTTAAAGGAAGATCTTGAATATCAGAGTTTGCGGAAGTTTTGTCTTTAATTCTTGAGCTTTCTTGATTCTTGAATCTTGATGCTTATGGTATGTCTTTGTAGTTTGAGCTTGAGCATGTGGTAATGAATTCGACTTTAGCTGGAATTAGGCTGCAACACCGTCGTTTGTAACTGCATTTAATTGTTAGTGATAACAATAGATATGGACGAATATGGCTTTGTCATTCGTCGAGATTCGGTTGCATTAACCTCCGGTTCTGTGAGGACCGTTTTACAGTATAAATATTGTACATGTGATCAGGTAGGTTCAATTTAGAAGAACCTCCTTGACAGGGTTTCCAGCTCAAAGTGTTAGATCCTCTAACGCGTATGCATTGGATTCACCATACTTGCTTGTTCTCAATACCGGAGCGTCTTAAGCAGACAACATGGTAAGAGTGAATCAGATAGTTACTATCTTTCTGATTAAGTCGTCAATTCATTTACTGGAACAAATTATTCACAAAGAATTGAACCTATCAATTTCTTTCTAGTTTGACATTAAGGTTGATTCATATAGAATCGCACAAAGGTCACCTGACCAGGAACTTGTTTTATGTTTTCTCCAAGTAGGATTTCCATCTACACTGTTGAATAACCTTAAGTATCACTCGATTTCTGGCAAAATCATAAGGAAATGCATAACCTTATTAACAGCTGGAACATAATTGGTGTATCAACAAGTTGTTTGAATGGAATGTGTCCTAATGAGATTTATTTGTTGATCTCTTGGCTCTAGACTCGATTAGTGCGTTTTGGTTTAAGTACTCGAAAGCTGGAGTAGACTGCCACCTATTCAATATTAACTAACTCGGAATGAGATGTCAATAGATAACGTGTGTATCTCCATGACAAATGAGACAAGTTTCTGTTGAGAGAAACCCGAATGGCTAGGAAGGTTTGTGCATTGCATCACTGGGCCCACGACATCTTTCTTCAATATCAAAATTCATCTTTGTGAAAACCGATAGATTATGTATTGACCTGATTTCTGCCTAAGGTGTAGGGAGGGCTTCTTTCTTTACACCTTTTATCCATACATTTCTTTTTATCTCTTCAACCCCTTCAATGCTTACGCAGATGTCCAATACAACACATTGTTGTGATTGTTCCAAAGTTTAAGCTCAAACTTTAGATCGGCATTATTCCCTTTACACATATCACTCCAATCATTACCTAAGGACTGCTATTTCTAACTATGGAGTGTCCTTGGGTAGATCCCTCTGGTTCTGGTTGGATCATAGGACTAATTCCTAACCTAACCACCTTATGACTTCAGTCATAAATTATATCAATAGCCAGTAGGTCATAGTGTATAAATGTGTATTTATTTTACTCTAACAGTGGGTAACGAAGCCACAAATAAATTTCCAAACTTGGGTCACACAAATCAGCGCACGCTAAAAATAAACCACGCCTCATATTTTTCTAAGTGTAAAAGCTTGTAGGATCGTTTAATTCATAACACGGGTGATGATTCTTGTGATTGGGCTAGTTTCTAGAGAGAGAAATGTATGTGTAAAAGGAAAATGATTATTACTAGCTTGCCTCTTCCAAAGTTGGAAGAGGCTTATATAGTTTTTACAAAATACCGGGTATTAGTACCCGGCTTAAAACCGAAAGACATACGATTAACTATTAAACTACGAACTATTATAAATAATAAATATACGGGGTGACCGAGTCTTTTACTCATATCTAAAAATCTCCCCCTAAGGGAGGTCACCCTTGAAAACACTAGACTTAAGCTCTTACAGCTTGCAGTCTTTTGATTCTTCATGTTACATCTAGTACTTTGTTGTAGTGATCTTTAGATAACAATTGAGCTTGTTCACTTTGACTTGTTTTGATTTTGATCATGAGCTTTCTTGAGATCATCATCCAAACATAATCTCTCATCATCTAGTAATCTATTGCCATCTTGTGCACTTGTGAAGAAGAATATGATAACAGAGTTTGCGGAAGCTTTGACACCTTTATGAGATCTTACATAACTTCATAACAAGTGTAGGTCGTGTCTGAGCATTAGGTTATGAACTTGACTCTGCTGGTACAGGGTATTTCCATCTCCATCTTTAAATGTTCCTGTAATAAAACAGTTAGCAATAAAGAGAAAATTAATTTGAAAAATCAATTGATGTGATAATTATGAAAGTTTTTGTAACACATCGAGAGTTTTGATTGTTTGTCAAATGTTCAATAACCGTCAATTCTTATACTGGAACAAGTTTGATTCATGTAGAATCGCACCATCGTTTCTTTCCAGATGACACAAGTTTGATTCTTGTAGAATCGCACAAGTCACCTACCTAGAGCTTGTTTGATTTTGGCTCTAGCAGGATTTCCATCTTCATTGTGAATACCTTCGTATCACTCGGATGTTCTGGCAATATCACAAGGATAATGCGTAGGACTCTTAAGATAACCTTGTTTCCACAGTGTGTGAGAGACAAGATAATTGGAAATGTGTCCTAACGAGATTAACTGATGATCTCTTGGCTCTAGACTCGAAAGTGCGCTTTGATTTTAGTGATCGGAGGCTGGAGCTGACTGCCACCTTTTCAATACCAACTTACTCGGAGTGAGTGAGACAGTAGATTGCATGTTTAGTCTCCGTGACAAATGAGACAAGTTTCTTTCAAGAGAAACTCGAATGGCTGGGAAGGGTTGTGCATTGCATCACTGGGTCCATGATGTCGTCTTCAATGTCAGCAATCAACTTGTGATTCTGACAGCATATGTATTGACCCGGTTTCTGCCTAAGAGAATGGAGGGCTTCTTTATTTACACCCTTTATCCGTACAATTCTTTTTCATTCTTCAACCCCTTCAGTGCTTACCGAGA
>BQNB010033930.1:24920-51961 GCA_026074375.1 Tanacetum coccineum
TCTTTCGAGCTAGACTTTTGTCTTGAATCTTCGAGTGACCGAAGCTTCTTTGTTCAGGACCATTTATGTGATCCTAACAGCACCATACACCCTAAGGCTCTTTAAGGTACAAACAAATCATTTATTAAACATGATTCAATCATTCACACCATATACCCTAAGGCTCTTTAAGGTATGAACAATTTAATCACTTAAGCCATATACCCTTAGGCTCTTTAAAGCATAAGTAATCTCATGATTAACTCTACTTACACCATATACCCGAAGGCTCTTTAAGGTGTAAGTAAAGCAATTATTCATATGATATATATAGTATGCCAAATTCCGAATCCCGATGTGTACCTATTTTATTGGCATCATCTTCCAAGTTAGTGGAAAGTTACTAAAAATTAAGTTGAACCGGACTACCTTATTTATTAAACATTATTAATATATAAGTGAAACAATCTAATGGAAGAAAAAGCCACAATTAATACTTATGAGCTCTAAAGAAAACCAACTATTCTATGCTTAATATCTTGACTTATACTTGACTCTATCATTTCTCGTTCTTCGCAATTTAAAATCTCTAAGAAAGAGACTTGCGAATGCTTAACCTAGCGAATTAAGATCGGCACTTTAACAAGTCACATAGACTGGTAACAATTGTAATTCTAATCAATCGAGTTTGGCATAATGAATAAGCCTACATAAGACTAGCAACAAACTCGATTTAAATATGTTAAGGAAAAAGCTAAGGTATAAAACCAGTCGGATCAAAATTTATTTCTCGTTCTCACCTTTATTTGTGTCACAATACTTATTTCATCACTTTATTTCAACATTTATCACTTTTTTATGCACAAAATTTTTTAAATTTTGCTATTTTCACATAAATCACATATTTTTGGTAGAAAAACGGGTTATGTGAGAACAACAGACGCATGTATAATCAAATCGATAGATTCCCCCCATACTAAAACTACACATTGTCCTCAATGTAAGATTGATACCCCCATACTAATTTCAATGCATAAACTTGGTATAAAGGGGTCTCTACGCAAATCTAAAGTCGTTTATTAAGTATGCTAATAGATAAACGTTAGTCGATAAGATTTGGATATTAGATTCCCAATATAAGCATGCGAAGGATTGAAGATCGAGTGGACGATGGACAAAACACTGAGCACGAGAGTCTTTAAAATCCGGGCAATCCTGGACATAAAACCACAAAACACGAAACACAAGAAAGAAAGAGGCGAGCCCCCTCTCATCAATTTAGAAAATAGATAAGAAGATAGAAACGCTTGTTTTTGTCAACCGAGTCACGAGCTTGACTCGACCTAAAATTAAGTTGTCCATGGGGGAGCAAATGGAAAAGAAACCAATCGGGCTTTATTAATGTATTGGATAAACATTAAAAGCACATGATGAAAGTTCCTTACCGATGAATGCCATGGCTCACTAGGGAGATAGTCGGGTGTCAATCTAAAAAATGGTTTTTTATCCTCCCTGGTCTTCACTCCCTGGTGGGTAAGAAGAGATTTAGGTTAGAGAGAATTAAAGGAGAATCCACAGGGTTAGGGTAGTGAAGATAACGGATGAAATATTCGGATAACAACTTGTAATTGGAAGATAATGGCGAGGATTCCTCAAAGGTTAAACTTTTCAAAGTGGAGAAAGAAATTTTTTTTCATGATTCCCACAGCAGGTCGAAAACTTTGTCCTCGGTAATCAATTCATCAATAGCGCATCGTACAAAATTTCTTCTAGTTCATTTTCTTTTGTGGTTCCAGATCAAATAAATCATCATTCTCTTCAAGAGGCGGTTCATCGATGAACCCCTTAAGAATGGAAACAACACTTATAATAGGAGTAGACGGATTGATAAATGCTAAATTGTATATTAAATTACCCGGGATTTTGCCAAATAAAAGCCAAAATAATGCCAAAAGAATAGAAAAAGTGTGCTTTTGTGTCTAATTGTGCAGGAAAGGATAAAAAGGACAAAAAGAAGCAAAAAATAAAAAAAACCCAAGTCAACCCCGAAGCCAAAAAGTCAACACATCAAGAAATATAAGTTTAAGGGTTGAAATTGCCAAACCCCTAAACTTATATTTATAGAAGAAAAGATGAAAAAGAAGACAAGGGTGTATTCTGCCAAAATGTCAAAGTTACACCACAAGGGCTTAAACTGCCATGTCCAAAGAGTTGTATCACACAAGGACTGGTGGTGCAAACTGTTATATAACCCTCAGGGGGTGTTTTTGCCAAGTTTCCCAAAAGGTTATAAACACAAGGACGAAGGATGCAATGAGGTTATTAACCTTCAAGGACCAAACATGTCAACTCCCTAATCCTACACTCTGTTATAACCCAACCTGTACAAACCAATTTTCCCGCCAATTCCCTACACCCAAAACCCACTCACGGGTTTGCCAAACCTCTTTTACCCTGCACCTCAAAAACCCCATGGTCAAACCTCTCCCCCCTCCTCCACTTAAACCCTAATCCCATTTGGCAATCCCACAATCCCCCAAGCCTAATCCAACGGCTAAGGTTGATGAAATTGAAGGGTCGAGATTGGTTTTTGGTTTTCCTCTCACCAAACTAACACAACAAACAAAGCTTCCCAGCTTATAAAAGAAGAAGAAGGTTTAGAAGACGGGAGTAGTTAGTTTTTATTTTCAGTTTTGTAATTTTTCCTTAATTTTCAAGCATTTTCCTTTAAGATTTTAAACTCAGCTTAAATCACTTGTACTTTCCTCATTTCATCTTGTACTTCATCTATTTGTGTAATACAATTCAGTTTACAAGTATTTGTGTACTTTGATTTCAATATTAAGTCGTTTTCATCAAATAAGCTCTCAATAAGCTCATTTGAGCTTATTCTTGTTTATAAGCTCAAAATTAGTTTAAAACCTGTTTTTAGACCTTCATTTACTCAATCTTATCAATTTTAATCAAAATCATGATCACTTGAGTGTTTTTGAGTTGACTTTGAAGATACAAGGAGGAATAAGCTCAAAATCAGCTTATTGTGGTTTTTAAGGTTTAGAGGCTTTGGAAGCCATTAGGAACACTGAGCTTCTTCTCTTGGATAGCTCAAGTGTGAAGACTCTTCAAATTTTAGGTTCCTTTTTCTAAATCTCATTTTTTAGCATTTATAGCTTATTTCACATTGCTTAATCTTCTAAACTCTCATGCTTAAATCCTATTCATTTAGCTTAATTAGCTTGAAGTTGTATTAGTTTTGTTCTGTCTTAGTTTAAAGTCAAGCTAGAATTTACTTTTTCAATTCTGTCATAAATAGAGGTAGTTTAAGCTAGTAGAGAAACTAGTTTATTATCACAAATAAGCTGAAAGTTTTATAGCTCAATTAGCTTAAGTAGGTTGAAATTAGTATAAGTAGATAAAAGGAATTAGTTGTCTTAGCTTTAAATCAGTTTTTAAGATCAATTTAGCTTTTTCATTCTGAATTAAGGAGTGTTTGGATTAGGCTTAATTTGACTCTTTAAGTCAACATTACTATGTCAAAGCTTTTCATTTAGTTGTGTTAAGGTACTACACTAAGTTTAGATTAGCTTTTAAAAGTTAGTAAGTAAAATTCAAAGTTTAGGTTGTAAAAGCTTTTTCATTTGCACCAGGGGAGTTTTAACAGGAAAGTGATTTTATGATTTAGTGTTTCATAGCTTCCTAATGTTTTAGACTAGTTAATGTAGGCTTAGATACATATAGTTAGGAGAATTAAAGAGTTCTTATTCCACAATTTGGTCTGCACTATTAGTTGGTGTCAACTACATCAGCAACAACAGTTTAAGCTGTTGTTGCTAGGCACTTTTTCTAAGTCCTTTTTAGTATTAATAAGTAGGAGTTAGGTTTAGGAATTAAGCATTTGTGTAGATTTCTAGTAGCTTAATAAAGAAAAGCTCTTAAGTTTCATTTTTCAGTTCTATACTAGCTTAATTCTCCTTTTAAAAGTAGCATAGCAGCAAAGTAGACTTATAGCTTATTACCTCTTGATTTCAAATTTCTAGTTGTAAATTTGAAAATCTTTTTATCAAGATTTGCTTAATAGCCTTAGGACAGTTTATTTCCAAAAAATTAGTTCCTAAGATTTAGATTTCAGCCTTTTAGCTTATTAGATTTAGCTTAATTCCAGGTTAAGCCTGGACCTTTCATTATTCAATAGCAAATATCTTGTTAATCTTGTTAAACTTCACTTTATTTCTTTCTAGATACCATTAGTACACATCATAAGCATCAAGGAGTTTCTTTTGTTTTTCATTTTCATGTAGTAATAAGCAAATAATAAGCCAAATACTAGATAAGCTCATAAACCTCTACTTTCTGTTATCAGGTTTAAAAGGCTTATTTTCTAGCTTATTGAGTCGTCAAAAGTAGAAAGTCCCTTTATTAAAGTTGTAGAGATTAAGCTCTTTATCAAGTTTGTAGTTTTAAGTTTTTGCTGAAAATCATTTTTCAATAAGCCAAAAATAAGCCATAGCGTAGGGTCTGTTTGGTACTTTTCCTATAGTTCAAGGTTATTCGTTTTCACTGTAGTGTAAATTTACTTAAGTTTGGCCGCCTACCCTTTAGTTTCGTTTTTTACATTTCCTACCCTGTCTTTTCTAGAATAATAAATAGAATTAATATTTTCCAAATTAGTTTTTATAAAATTAGGTCAAAAGTTTTAATTGATCAAATTAGAGTACAATTTGTGCATAAAAATTGGGGCTTTTAGTGCCATTTATTTTCTGCACCTTTATAGTTTATAAAAACCATTTTCCCATATTTTTCCAGTTTAATTTGTATTTTCTAGGAATTAAAATAGATTTTAGTGAATTCCTTTTTCTTAGAAAAATCATAAAAAATAGAAAAATAGTTGAAATTTTTTGATTCTTTTTGAGATAATTTTCTTTTTAAATCTAGTATTTTTGAAAAATAAAAACAAAATTTTAGTGGTAATTTTTAGAAAAAGTTTATTTTTGATTAATTCATTAAACTTTAGAAATTCATAAAAAATCCAAAAATAGATAAAAAATTCTAATTCTTTTTCCTAAAATTTTCTTTTTAAATTTGTGATTTTTAGGTATAAAATTTGTTAGTAGAAGTGCTTTAGATTTTAAATTTCATTTTTAGCTCGCGTTTTTACTTTCCGTGCATTTAAAATTTCGTGCTATTTCATTGTTTTTAGTTTGTGCTATTATATTTGTAGAATAATCAAAAGTTCAAAAATCCTTTATCATTCTAAACTCGAATCCGAATTATTCTAAAATTCTCAATTCACGATTTCGTTGGGACACGACCCGAGGAAAAGTACTTCCCGGATAAAAATATACAAATTGTGTTTTCTTTAGTGAGATTTTTACCTTATATTTCTCTTGTTTGAGAAGTATTTTGGAAAGAATTCTTACGGGATTAATACTATACGTATATTAAATTTGTTTGTTTCTACTACACCAGTTACTATCAAAGGAACAACGCAAATCCTTCGTACCAAGAATGAAGGCAATCAATGGAAGCTACCTTGAGCAAATTTATGGGAGAATCGGCAAAAAGACACGAAGAAAACTCAAATTTAATTAAAGAAATCCAAGCTTCGACAAATGCTGCCATAAGGAACCAAGGAGCATCAATTAAAACTTTAGAAATTCAAATTGGGCAGATGAGCAAGGTACTACAGGAAAGAGGATTTTGAAGCCTACCTAGCTCTACTGAAGCGAACCCGAGAGATCAAGTCAAGTCAATTTTAACTACCATTGAAGCTGATTCATACCCGATACGCCATATTGGATCCTCATAATACGCCGTATCCACTGGACAGAACCATACACTAATGTACGAGACAAGACAAACGTCAATTCTGTTTCCAAGTCGTTTGAATGGTTACTACTATGAAGAAAAGAAGGGATCATATGGACCACAATTCTCAGAAGCTGACTTTGAAGCTTCACATATCAATAATTCCATACCCCGAAAGGAGAAAGACCTAGGGAGTTTCACTTTACCTTGCTTTATTAATAATGTTTGCTTTGATAATGCCCTTGTTGACTTAGGAGCTAGCGTTAGTGTTATGCCTCTCTCGACCTACCTTAACTTAGGATTAGGTGAATTAGCTCACACTAAGTTGACAGTTGAATTGGCAGACAGGACAGTGAAATACCCAAAAGGAATAGCTGAAAACGTACTAGTAGGAATTGGTAAATTTACTTTCCCAGTAGACTTTATAATTCTAGATATGCCCGAGGATATCAAAGTGCCCTTGATCCTCGAAAGACCATTTTTGTCTACCGCCCGTGCTAAGATTGATGTTTACAAAGGGGAAGAAAGGATTGTTTTCACAAGTGTAAAACCTGCTAGTAGTTTAATTAAGAGGGTCTACATGCTAAGTTTGAGAGAAAGAATGGAACTTGATTTAGAAGCTAGGCTTATGGGAGAGACTTTGGTGTTAAATAGATCATTAGACCCTTTCTTGGAAGATTACATTGAATTAAATGATCTAAATAAACCATTTGAGCTTAGGAGAAATCAAGGAGATGATTTGATGCCCACCATTGAGGAAGGTGAGGTAATTGAGGAATTTAGAACTCGAGATGATGAACTTGATATTGGAATTGATGATTACCCTAGTTATTGCGACTATGATAAGAAGATCCATATAGATTGTGCTCACAACTTAAAGTTTTCTTGCATGATAGGATTTGAATTTACATACGCTAACTTTTTCCCATTATTGTATGTCAATGTGATGTCCAAAAAGTTTTATAATTCTATAATGAAATATAAAATGGTGTACAAAGGGAATAATGTTGTAGGAGCCTTAATGAACATACCTATCTTTGTTGGAACTTTTTCTGTGATGACGGATTTTACAGTTTTAGAAGATATGGATGCTTATTGTGTAGAAGGAATGAGCGATGTTATTTTTGGTGAACTATTTTTAAGAGAAGTTGGAATTAAAGCAAGACGATTCGAATGAATGATTACCATTTACAATGGTGATGATGAAGTAACTTACCAAATGGTGCGATCACATCCTAGGTTTAAACGCCATACTAATGAGCAATGCAACAAAATCCCACCATTACTGAAGGTAAGTGAGAAAGATGAGATGAATGGAATCTCGCATGCATACTAAAAGCTTAAGGGGTTCTACAAAGGAGTATTGAAATTAGGACCCGATTACATTCGAGATGCAAAGACGGAAGAATGGCTCACACGCGCACATTTAGCGTGCATGAGATGGAATGAATGAAGAGAAGCTTGAAGAAATTGTCAACTTGAAAACTCGCTGTAAACTAAACTGCTTCCCAAGAGACAACCCGGAATGTTATTTAATTTTGTTATCGAGTCTGTCTTCCCAGACATCAATACGGTGTATCCGCTCCATACCATACGCGTATTAATTGTCTAGACGTTACCAATCTTTACTTTTTATGCACTTAAAAAACATTATTGTCGGTTCTGGCAATACGGCGTATTCATGCACATGAAATGGCGTATCCACCAATACTGACCCGTATTTAGTTTGTTTAGTTTAGTAGGTAAATTAACAGTAGTACCAAATAGGAATACCACGTTTTTTTTTCCTATGGTTTTATATAGGACGCTTTGGAAGCAAAGAATATCGCCGAATATTGGCAAGAATTTACAAATCCTAAAGATCTTAAGTGTTGAGTCTTGAAACATTCAAGGTGGCTGTTCAGACACAAACATGCTAATAAACTTCTCAGAGAATCTACCGAGCAAATATCTAGGGGAGTTACTCATACTAAATATCTTTTTAATATTCCCAGGTATTTTAATATTTTTATAATATAACGAGGACTTTGTATAATTCAAGTGGGGGATGGGAATTAGAATGTACACTTGTCCTATTTTTCATACTAAAATGCTTAAATTATGCTCAAATTAAAAAAAAATCAAGCATACTTTTGTGAAATTACTTGATACATAACCCGCACACAATAACCCTTGTTAGATATTGTGAGGATTTAACCTATCCGTTTCCAAATGTTTACCCAAATTCTACAAAATATGAGTGTGCCGATGATGTAGTAGACTTTAGAACTTGGCTTGGTATATCACTCGAGACCGCAGTGATGAGTACTCTGGATTTAGATGGAGTAACTTGTTTAAATTGGTAAATTTTAAGATTACACCTAAATCGCATTTACATGTTGCTTATTAACTAACTACACTGGTTAGTTAACCCTCATATAAACCCTTTGTTTACTCTCACTTTAAGAGTAAGATACCCCTAGAATAACCCGTAGAGCCAATCCTTTAGAAACTACACAAATTATTTATTTTATTACACCTTTACACCTTAGCCTACCCTGTTAGATTAAGTTTATTTTACAGTTGCTAGTTGCTTAAAGTGTAAAGTTTGTATTTTTTTGAGTCTTGTGTCTATTTTGGTACGATTGGAAAAAATTTGCACATTGCAAATGAGTATGTATATTATAGTCAAAACTCATGTGAACCATCACAATTATTGGTGAATCTGAAGAATGAAGAGCAATCGAAGGAATTATCCGAAATTATTATGATCGTGAAGATGGTGAAACTACACCGAGTTTCGTAGTATATGTTTAAAAAAATAAAAATAAAAAATAAAAATAAAAAAAAAATGAGAAAAAAAAATTGCAACAAAAAAATAGAAAGAAATTTGGATATAATCGTATCGCAACTACCGAAGAATAACCCGAAGGAACGATTATTCGTTGATAAAATCGATCGATGTTAAGAGGATTGAAATAAATTGGCAGATATCACGCACTTAACCTTGTAAAGTATGTAAAGTTTGGATGAATGGAAGTTGACCGTTAGCGAGAACACCACTTAGGTTGATTGTATTTTATCTATAGCTCAGACGATTGTAAATAGTGTGTGTCTTTAACATGTAACGGTTCGGGAAAAAGTGACTAGCAACTTGTATTTAGACTTAATCTATTTTATTCGTATTTTATTTTAACAACAAGTTTAATTCCCTTCCCTAATTATAAACCATGAGATTTACGCGAAAGATGTTGTATCGAGCGTGCATTTCCTATTCCGTCGTTACGGCCATGTATGCAAGTCTCAGCTGCCTTGTTGGTTAATTAAGATTGGAGAAAAGTTAGAAAGATCATACCCTATATTACGCTACTATCCTACTCTTTTCCGACACTAATTCGAGGTAGGAGTGGAGCATCACCATGTGTCTATCCCGTCGTTACGGTGTTAAGGTGGTCCTTTGTCTGCCCTCCTGAATATTGGTACGATAAAGAATTAGTTAGAGTAATCAAACCCTAAGTCCATCTCATATAAACCCATCTTTACCTTTTAAGAACTTTTTACTGACCTTAGCTAGTAGCGTGGAGATGTTAATCCTTGCAAGCTATGATAAATACTCGTCACGCCGAGCAATGAAGCGAATTAGTTACATTTAATCAACATTAGATTAGTTTGAGTGATATTGAGTGTTTTTCATCTTCCTATTTCGTCGATTTGGTTGTATACTCGTAAAACATCACATAAAAAATGCATTAAAACAGAAATTATCCTAGGGATAACATTTTTATAGACTTCTAAGGCTACTTGAGGACAGAGTATGATTCAAGTGGGGATATTTGAGACCTCAATAACATCTATTTTATAGCATCATTTATCCTATGTATTTAACATATTTTATATAATTATTGCAAAGAATTGTTACTTAATCGTTTATATTTGAGAATTGCAGTAATTATGGAGTAGTTGGTGAATATTAGCAAAAGGCGCGCATTTTGGAGCTTAAATGAAGATATTTTGAAGACTACTATTCTGAAGACCAATACGCTGTATCCATCAAGGAAGATACGGCGTATTCGTGCCTACACTCACCAAAGACCATAAAGGAAAGAAGATCAATACGCCGTATCCAGAAGATGTCAATACGCCGTATTAAAGATATAGTATGTGAATATTCTGGAAGATATCAAACGTGGTCCCTACTCTAAGAAACTCCAATACGCCGTATCCAATTCCTTGGATACGCCGTATCAAACCGACTTCCAGACCCTATAAATACAAAACTCAAAAACGAGTTTTAAGTGTGCTAAATCATATTCTTGATACCTAAACCATAAAAGTCGATTTTCAGAGGAGAAAAAAAGCAGAAGAGGTCTTGCAACGCATTCCAATCCATAGAAGACAACGTGTAATTCCATATACTTTAATAATCATTCAGTTTTTGGTATCATTAATTAACTCAGTTAGTTTACCTTGGCTAAATAATTGCTCTTGTATTTATTATGACGCTTGAAGGCTAATACCTTCGGGTATTAGCCATTATTATGAAGATTTGAATGTTTGGTTTTGTTTATCTTGATTTCTTGATTTATCGTTGAATGCTTGTTTATGTTTATCAATTTATACTTGTTTACGTGCTTTTGTATGCGACCTATCATTCAACTGGATCTAGTGATACGGACCAAGTAATCTAGAGTCTAGGATAGCTCTCCATATAGTGATTTATACATCTAGACCAACAGGATCATAAATAACGACCTACCTTTGCCTTTAGATTAGTGAGCTTAGTTGGACCGGCAGGTGACCCTTGGGATCAACGAGTACGTTCTTAATTAATTGCTAAAGATTTGGGTTATTGGAACTACAAGTAGTATAAATTGTCGATAAGGCGTATGTGGTAAGTCACATGAGCTAGGGTTAACAAGATCACCATTCTTAAATCCTAAGATAGATTATAATCCGCAAATAAGGATGCTTTATGTGGATGCTTTAATTGTGACAGAATTAATGTGTCTAGGTCTTAGGAATAAGTCCCGCCTAAGTCTTAAGAATGATATGCCACCTCGAGAGAAGAAATCATTGTACTTAATAAACAAACCAACGTTCTAATCGGATTAATAATGGTTAATACAGTTTTCTATCATAAGGCTCGACCGCTCTTTTATCTTCTGTTAATTAGCTTGCGTGGGTTAAAGTGTCTTGAATTGATTGTAGTCACTAACCAAACCCGTGCCAGTCTCTCAGGCTGAAACCCCCTTTTTACCTGTTAGAATTAGGTTATAAACTAACGTAGATAGCATAGGTTTGACATAGATAGAATTAACTTAATTAGGTAAAACCAAAATAAAAATAATCTGAGAGATTTTAACCTTCATCAAGTGTTCGACAACCCTATTACCCCGATCACCACGAACGGGTGCAAACTGCCCCGTAAAGTGTTTATTTTTATGGTTAAAGTATGCAAAATATAAATTTAAAACCTTGAGCTAGCATAAATAAACACACACAAACGACACGAACAGTTAACAGTCCTTCTTACAATACCAATACCCGTTTATATGGGTGATCCCTCTAAAGATATTTTTCAATGCAAGTTAATATACACGTTAGGGGCCTTGTAAAGTCTTCATACTACCTTACTTTCATTGCCCAATAAACAAAATATTACATAGGACAACTGGTTCGTGTAATCCGTTCATGTCTTGGAAAAACTTACACATTAAATCCTCAGGTTTACAAAAGCACTAGGTGGGAAAGAATTAGATAGCTAGCAAGGAGTAGTGCGTCCCAGGTGAATACACTTAATTGTATAATTGTTATTTAGTTTATTAGTTATTAATTAGCTTGAAACCAAAACCTCTCTAAAACGAGAATTTACTTGCTTTCATTAAATATAAAAACACAAAAAGAATATTCTTTCAACCCTTAGACCTTACATTCAATCCGTCCTTTACAATGCTATTCCCCTAGAGAACGATAACAACCCCCGAGCCTTGCCTATACTACACTACAACGATTAGGTACACTGCCTAGGGAGTTATAAAACTTCTTGTAGAAGTCCTTTACGACAACCACATCAAGGTAATAAGCCGAGACATACGCCTCTCAAACAACTTTTATGATTCAAATGGCTTATAAGCCAAATAACATAGAAATAAGCTAATCGAAAACTAAAACTAGAAAAATAAGCTCTCGAAATATAAGGTGTCAAAAGCTTATAGAAATAAGCTAAGTGAAAAAGCACTCGGTGCAACATTTCCCTTATTAGAATCAGCTTAAAAAGCTATAGAAATAAAAAAGCTAAAGAAAAATAAGCCAAAAGAAAATGAGTTAAAGGAACTTATTCGAAAAGCTTAAGAAAGACAATATATGAAATAAACCCGATCGAATAAGCTATAAATAAGCTACTCGAAAATAAGCCAATCTCGATAATCAAGAAAAATAAGTTATATGGAAGGGCTTATTTGGAAATAAGCTAAAAAAAGAAAAGAAAAAGAATAAGCTAAAGTAAAAAGAAACCAAGTGACACCAACATTAAACATCATCTTCATTAATAAGCCAATAAGTACAAATAAGCTAATACTAATAAGCTTCAAAAAGCTTTTACAATAAGCTACTCTAAATACAAAATAAGCTATAAACTGAAACTAATGTGTGAAATGAGTTTTGAAAGGGAAAGCGTGTCTAATGAGCAGATCTGGTGGCCCTTTTATAACCAAAATGAGAGCATGGGCATATTGGTAATTTCCCACAAACGCGTCTTTATGAAGCTTCCAGGAAGGTGGGAGAACCAATCATATGCTTCCACGCGACCTTCTTCTAGAATCTCGTACACCAATCATTGGCTCGGGATCCGAACCTCGTACCTCATCATTAGCCAATCATTGGCTCGGGATCCAAACCTCGTACTGAACCTCTGGCGCGTTTTGGACACGTGTCACCTCCTGAATGGCTGGAACTCTGCACCTCGGACCTGCACGTCAGACTGCCACCTCTACAACCTCGGACAGACATGTCAATCTGACAACCTCGTGTCAGGGACATCCGCCACCACGTGGCAGGGAGTGGGTCCCATCTGACACGTCATTGCTGACGTGTCGGGAGCCACATGTCAAGGTCAACGGGTCGGGTCAGCCACGTGTCAGCCACGTGGCATCCATGTGTCACCATGTGGCATCCACGTGGCGCTGACGTGGAATATCAAAACCCTGCCTAAGCTAGGCTTGAACTTAGGACGATTGGGGTGAGAGTCTCAAAGGGTCCCCCTTGTGCCAGCTGAGCTAGCAAAGACTCTCATTATATATATGAGAGTTAAATCTTTCAAGGGTTAAAAGGTTGGGCCGGGTTTATTTAAATAAAAGGGTCAAAAAGGATTTTGATTGGTTCATTTAAGGAGATTTAGGCCGGTTCAAAATGTGAAAAAGGTACCGACGGATTCGTAATTTCGTTCTCTTTCCAATGGAGTGCTCGGGGAATTTTTACGATTTCGTTTGAATCTCGATAAACGCGAAAACGTCATCAAAACTCTTCCGAAAATCATCGTTTTTTGCTTTGTTTTCAATCCTTTGTACCTGCAAGATATAATAACACATACCAAACATATTTGTAATATAATTTCACATATTTTATGGTTATTAGTCCGTTTTAGAGTGTTTTCCGGGGTAAAAAATGATGTGTGTTTAAGCACACATCAACAGTCATAAATGAATTCGCGTTTCGATACGTTGTCTTTATGTTGCACCGATAACGGATAGAAGACATCATGGCGCTAAGTAGTATCGCCATGTCTTCTTCCAAATTTTGTTCGTACACCAATTCTACATATGAAAACAAAAATACGCTTATGACTGTCACCACTGCTGTCGCCTCAAATCGTGATACACATTGACTAAAAGAAATTGCAGATGACCTTAACTTGGTTGTTATGAATATGAGCACTTTCGATGAGACCCGTGAAAGTCAACAGCTTACCTGCAATAATCTGCGTTGATGTCCCACCAATGACATGCTACCTTGGCGAGGCTATGATGATTTGCAAATCTGGGCCTTATATCTATTTTAAAAAAATACTTACACATTCTATTGATATGTTCGTTTAAACTCATGATATCATTACCATTCAAACTAACAATGGCTTTGATCATAGGTAGAATGCGTTTTAACAAAGAAGGACATGGAACCGAAGAGAATGTTGTGACAAATACTTTGGTACAAACTATTTTTTCGCCGCATCCTCTTCGGTTTCCCATCTTTCTTTGTAGATGCTCATCCTATTACCGATCAACGCCTTTTATGGCAGGTTTGATTATTGTGGTAGTTAAAGTTGACCGTATCTTGGTGGGGCATCAACTCATTGTGTTTGTAGCCATTTTGGGTGAAATTTTGTTCCTTATGCCTTTACTGATCTTCAATTGCAGTTGCTTATTTGACCCATATCTTGGCACGACATCGCTAAATTGTGTTTGCAGCCATAACGGGTTTGATTATTATGTTGGTTCAATTCGACACGTATCTTGGCGGGGCATCACTTCATTGTGTTTGCAGCCATTGCAGGTTAAATTATGTTTCTTATGCCTTTGCTACTTTATGATGTGCGCTGATTCTTAAGCAACTTATCAGTGTCTAGAACATCAAGTGTGATATTCTACACGCAGATAAGCTGCTCAAGAATAAGAACGTCCAAAAGTGATTTGATTTCAGAAGACAATACAATTATCATGTGGGCACTTTTTGGGTTTGCAGAAGGAACAAAATGTATATTCTAGAGAACAAATTGTGTATGTTGATTTTTGTTGTAGTTATAATGAAATGGTATATTGATTACTGTTTGAACAAGTTGCAGGACAAGAACAAGAAAAACAACAACAATGCAAACAACGATTAACCGATGTTGCCAATTGATGATCAACGACAATGTATGTCCGTCACGACGAATATTGGAATATGGAAGATTGAAATGCCAAAATCGTCATTGGAAGACAAAGTCAACAGATATATACCGGATCAAGTACTGGATAAGGAACAAATTTGTGCTTACTAATTATGTATTAACTTACGGTTTATTTCGAGCAACAATCAACAATGTCTATGTAGCAAATGCATATAATCTCAACTATATTATGTTAGACTAAACTTTAGTTAGATTTGAAACTTATAAAGCTTTATTTGAGCACTGCTACATTTCTATTTAAGTATTGCTACGTTACACCGAATCATGAATCAGTATAAACCGCAAACATAAAATCTCGCGCTCCGCAGCAGAGCGCGGGTCAAAAACCTTCGTTGCTTTTATAAACCTGGGTTCATGCTTTGAACTTGATGTTCTTGGTGTTTTGGGGAAAAAGACAATGGTACATTTTTATTGGTAGTAATGGTGATATCCTTGATGTTTTTGATAATTGGAAAAATTCAAGTTTGTTCATTGAATGTTCTTGGTGTTTTTATAAAATAAAAATAAATTGGAGAAAAATTTAGGTTGGTTCATTGGATGTTTTGGGTTTAATCTTGGTGTTCTTAGTGAAATATGGGTTTGATCTTAGTGTTTTTGGTGAAATATGGGTTTGATCAAAGTGGGAAAGAAGATGAGAGCACTTTTTTCATTTCACATATTTTTTAGTCCAACTAACGGTGAAAATTGACGAGCGTTACATATTAGGGATAAAATTTGCAAGTAAACAATGTTTTAAGGAACACGCAACGTCAAAAAAGATCTTAATGGAAGGATACTTGGAGTTTTGGCAAAACACATAGACATTATAGTAAACTATCAATTAGCGGGAAAACAACCCAAACCCGCAAACCACCTGCCCATTTACCGGCCCATGTACGGTACTGGCTATTAAGTAACTACCGTTAGCTTATTTTTTTTATTAATTTACAAAAATAGTCATTAGGATTGATCGTTACTTAACGAACGTTAACTTAATTATTAATTTTTTTTAGCAATTTACGAAAATATTCGTTGTAGTTAGTTACTTAAGTAATTTTTTTAGCAATTTAGGACCCGTTTGGTTTGTAGATGGGTTTATGATTAACATTTGAATTTGAATTTAAATTTTGGATTTAAATTTGATATATGTTTTGTATTAAATGAAAAGAAAGAAACATAATATATTATATATATTATAAATGAATGTAAATTAAAATTTAAATAATTTATAATAGTAAAAATGAAAAGAAAAAAAATATGAATGGTTAGAAGAGCTCACATAAAAAGAAAATATAACAAAAAGAGTCAAATGAGTTAGTATTCTCATATGACTAAAATAAAATGTGGTACTTAACCCCATTTGTGGGACCCACATAAACAAAAAAACAACATTTTTTTTCCATCATCCCCCGAATCCCACTCCTAAACCTTCAAACCAAACGGGCCCTCACATATCGTTTTTTAAAGGGAAACCAGAGTGCACTTCACCTTGAAAAACCTAGGGTTTTAAACACACAATCGTCTCCACGTAAACTTACTACAACTCCTCAAATAAAATAAGAAGATGACGACTCGAATAGCTCCCGGAGTCGGAGCAAATCTTCTCGGTCAACACTCGGCGGAACGTAACCAAGACGCCACTGCTTACGTCGGTAATCTCGAGCCTCAGGTACCCTCACTTCTTCATTATCATTACTTTTACAATTTATGCTTCAATTTCAACCCTAATCTATCATTAAGTCATTATAGTGCGTATTTACAGCGTAACATATAATTTGTTGAAAATATGAGAATGTATAAGCAAGTGGTAGTTGCGTCTGTTTGTTTAATTGGTTCGTTTCGGTTATACCGATCTCCCGTGACTTATTACTCCACACTCAAGTATAGGTTCCTAGTTTAGATAGATTAAATATTTTTATCTTCAGGTACGGCGTAATTACAGATCCTTTAGTAGTAACTTATAGTGATTAATTAATTTACTGACAATATGAAAAAGTATGAGATGTGGTGATGGTGCATTTTTGCCTCTGTGATTTTATCGGATTGTTGCGTTTCACTTATCTGGTCGAATTATCGAGTCGGAGCTTGCGGTTTAATGGACATAAGGAGCCTTGAGATTTTGAGACAAATTGAGTAGGAAAGTTGGAATGAATAAGTAAGTGGTACTTGCGTGTGTGTGTTTGATCGGCTTGTTTCGGTTATACTGAGCTCTCGTGACTGGACACTCACGCAGAGTATCTAATCTAGATAGGTTGTTGAACTTTGTAAGTGTAGCCGTGTAGTTTCAGTTAATAGGTTGTTGAAGCCTATGTTATGGAGTAAAATAAATAAGATATAACAGTGCACAAGAACTAATTTTACCACGCTAGACATTTATTGCAACATGAATATGTATAAGCAATTGGTAGTTGTGTTTGTGTCTGTTTGTTTGATCGGCTCATTTTGGTAACTCGTTTTTATTAATATTTTGTTATTATTGGCACTCGAGTTAGAGCATCTGGTTTGATGGTTATGAGGAGTCTTAAGGTTTAAGCATGTTGCTGTAGTAGTGGTGGCTGATGCACGTTAACTGTGATTGGTTTATGATGTATTTGACTGATTTATGAGTAGGTTGAGATATATGATATTGTTATGAATGTTGTGGAGTATAATATATGTGGTAACTCTTTTTATAGCTCAAGGTGAGAACTGATAGGTTGAAGTCGCATACAGACATGAAGAATAAGTATCTGTTCATGAACAATAGATGGAGAATAAGTATTTTTCTATTAAAAGTCTAGAAGTAGTATACTTTATATAAACTACACGACTAGACTATATAGATATATATATAATATAAATAGACAATGCTTTTGAGTCATGATTTGTGATTTACTTAGGTTTGCGTAGACCAGATCTCAATAGAATTGTTGAAATTTCCCAATAGGTTTACTTCTACTAGGTGAAAGTTAAGGCTTCATCTCAACTGGACAACAATTGTTTGAGGTCTTCAGTTTCAAATTTGATCAAGTTTGGCTCGTTTCCGAAGGCATTAAATTCGTTCAATAGTATTTGAATCAAACATTCAAGCCTACAGTTTTATGAGGTAGACAATTTTACAGGATTCTTGTGGGTGATATGTGGATGTATTGATGTAATGAATGAAACAAATTCAAACATAATGAATGCTATGAGTTTTTGCACGTTGTTGCCATAAAACTGATCAATTTGTGACAGACAAATGCAAATGGTTGGACCAGCTTTGTTCCATGTAGTTTGATACTTGAGTTTGATCCGCTCAAGCTGACACTGTACATCTTTCCGAACAATTGTATTACACGTTTTTCTTTCTCTTTGGAAAGTGGATGAGCATTAAGCTTTAATTTAATAGTGTTAATATAACTAATGTATCTTGTCTCTTTCTCTGCAGGCAACTGAAGAGCTGTTATGGGAGTTATTCGTACAAGCTGGCCCTGTTGGTAGGTTTCTTGCCTTCATAGTATAAAAAACTATTTTGAGCAAAACACCGGAATTTGTTTAACAATATGTAATGCACTAAAATCACATGGAAAAGTTGCATATACAACTTGGTTAATTGTAATAAAAGGAATATGCTTAATTTTTTCAGTATGGTTTAATCAGTGCCTAAACAAAACGTGCAGTGTTTTAAATTTTATCGTTCACAATAATCACTTTTTGTTTCCTATACATGTTTGTGCTGACATGATCAATCATTTTGGTTTATTGACATCAAAGTTTTACAACTAATCCTTAAATAGCATTTTGTACCTCTGAATAGTTTGTGTACTGACTTGCGCAAATTATTTTTCAGTTAATGTGTATGTGCCTAAAGATAGAGTCACTAATCTCCATCAGGGATATGGCTTCGTAGAGTTTCGAAGCGAAGAAGATGCAGACTATGTAAGTAATACTTGTTGCTATGATTTTTATGCTTTTGTCGATTTGGCTGTCAATTGCTGACCATGAACTGTGGATAGTTGACCTCTAAGAGTTATTAAATTATACAGACGGCGTAACAGTGAAATAAACATTTAAAAGATGTAGAAAGTGCAGTGGCTTTTTCTTCTGAAAATAAGCAAGCATTGACTCGACTGGTTTTTATCTACCATAATTATTCATGTTTTTTTATTATGTTACCTAAGCCTCAATAATCAATTATTTTTATCTAAAGAATCTCAATTTTTACGTTTTTTTATTTTTTTAGCAGATCAAGCTGTAATTTCAAATACCCAGTTTTGGCATCCCATACAGTTTTAGTTCACTAATACAAGTTCGGAACTGCAAATCATAAATACTAAGAAGAAAGGTGTACAGAAAATAAGTCATTTATCCATGGTAATAATCAAGCTGCCATAATGATTTCAATGTCTAACGACAATATTCTTCGGAAGCTCTATTTTTAATGGAAAATAAGCCAAAGTAGGTTATTCTTCTCACGTAGTAGTTATGCTAGCTGCCCTATATTTTAGTATCATATTAGAGTCACATAATACATACACACATGCATGTGAATATCTTCATTTCTCTCTGCCTTCTTTGAGATAGTTATTCCTTGACAAGTACTGGAAATGCATAGTTATTAATGAACAGCTGTCTTAACTAGATTAGAAATATGTTAAATGAATGAGTTTTAGTTATTTCCATTGCTTCATTATGTTTGCAAGTCTTGGTATCTGCCTTTTTAATTTCAAGTCCCAACTTCTAAGTGCTTCACATCTGTTGTTTGTTGCTGATGATGCAGGCAATAAAAGTTCTCAACATGATCAAGCTATTTGGAAAACCAATACGAGTGAATAAGGTTTTGACTTCACTCTTTCCTAAAGTTCTATTAGGTTTTTTATTCTTATCACAGGAAATATTTTGAGATGTGATTGCTGATTTTTATAGTGTTTTGCGTTTTAGGCATCACAAGATAAGAAGAGCTTGGATGTAGGAGCCAACCTCTTTGTTGGAAACCTGGATCCTGTAAGATGTTATTTTTTGTACCTAAAAGATATGAGTATCATCTTCTATATTTGTTTTTGCTCCATGTCACTTGAGCATACAAACACATGAATCTTTCACCTTTTCTCACATGATGGTGTTTGTAGAGTCATATTCTTTTATAAACTGTGACTCACCACAATATTCTTGCAGGACGTAGATGAGAAACTTCTTTACGATACTTTCAGTGCTTTTGGAGTAATTGTTACAAATCCTAAGGTAATTTTTCTAATTTTACTTTTGTTGGTTTTTTTTCTTTTCAAAACGCTTCCTGTCATCTTGATTCTTTCAAGTTGAAATTGCCTTGAAATAAAGATATGGTGTTCTTTAAATGTTCTTTATGTCAAAGGTTTATAGTGACCACAATCACCACATACATGCATCAGTGTTGGCACAATGAAAATTATGTTTGAAACTATTTGCAAAAGACCACCAGACCAAACATTTTGATTTGCGAAGGTGAGGAAGATTGGGGACAAAAAACACATAGTTTAATGGAAACGTAATCGTTACTACTTACTTTTTGCAAAATGACAGGTTTACCCTTAACTAATTAATGATTTCTCTAATTTTTGTCATAATAATTTCAAGTATTTAGTACTTTCTTATTTTTGGGTTGGCTTTCAGTGAATTTGCTTTACTTATTATTCAAAGTCAGTTGGGTGCTGAGTACACGAACTGCACATGATATAAACCTTTTGATTCCAGATATTACACTTCTAGTATTAGGATGGCTCAGGAACCCTTAAAAGGCTATAGAGCCTTTCCAAGTTTCTAGTTTGTGAGATTTACATAATATCCAGAAGCAAAAATCAGAAATTGAGAGTCAATGGGTTTGATCACCGTGGTCGACGAAAGAACGCAAGGATCACAAGCCTCACTGTGAGAGAACAAAAAGAATGCCAGTCTCAAATGTTCCAAATCTCAAATTCTGTTTTGCTAAAACAAAAAAAACGAGATTCTAGATGTCATTTTGATAGCATTGTTAAAATTTCAACAATTCCTTTTATGATACTTGTGGTATGTGTTAAGAGTGCATGGTGGAGTGATTTGGCACGCCGTAGGGCTTTTTTTTGCCCGATGGCGCCACCAAACTGCACTGGGGCCGACGTTATCCCCATGTTATCAGTCCCATAGCCATTGTGTTGGCGAGTGGTATGCGCTTTTTTTGTGAGTGGGGTATTTTTGGTGGTGTGTTATGGGACCACATGCCCTATAACATGTTATAGGTGGGGAGGGTGTTTTAGTTATAGTGGTGTTATAAGGTATGTGCTGAGGTGGCGTGCCCTATAAAATTTATAGGGCATCAATGTACCTAGCTCTCTAAGTAGAAATGCAAATTTTGCTTACTGATCAGCTTGTCGAGCTGTCTGGATTGGTGCCATGCCATTTTAAGAGTGTATATTTTTGTGTTACTAGTATATCCTGATTTTTTCTAATGTTGGTTTTTAACAATTTATGTGTTACAGATCATGAGAGATCCTGAAACAGGGAATTCCCGTGGATTTGGATTCATTAGCTATGATTCTTTTGAGGCTTCAGACGCAGCTATAGAGGTATGTGTGATCAATTTTAAATATTTACTATTTTCATAATATGTAAAATCCGAGTTTTAGAAACTAATAAATTACCTAAGCAGAGACTATCACACTGTCACACAACTAGGCAGGTATTGTACAATAGTATATCTATAGTATGACGGAAATAACGATTAGAACTTATTATTAAAGAATTTAGACTTCTTCCCCGTAAATGAATTATTGGATAAAGCACAGGGTTGGATTAGATATATGGTGACTCAAACGTGAAATATACTTGTGTCATGAGTCAATTAAACCTATGAGTTTTGGAAAGAAAACACAAGCTTCTTGCTATTTCACCTCAAACATACATCAAACTCGTTCAATTGAATTCTAAGATTTAATCTTGTTGATTTTATGCTAGTAAGCATTAGATAATTACACTAGGAGTTGTCTCTATGTGGTGTCAGGACACAAGTGACTCACTGACTCTTGTTGATGACTATTTCCAACCTATAATTAAATTTAATCTATAATCGTTGTTATTGAACACGCTAAATAATGATGAATAAACAATCCTAACATGTGATTTTTCACCATGTTAACCCATGATTTAGGCTTCATACGTTAAAGTCCATAACTCATCTCCAAACCCCCCTAAAGCTGCATTACATACTGTCATGCGTTCTTTTTGTCTTCATATGGAGGACTTCCAAGTTTGCTTCTTTTCTGCTCTTTTTTCACATAGCTTCTGTCTTGAATCCGGAAAGTAATTTGTAAACCACTATCTACCTAGAATAATTTTTCAAAATTACTTGAGGGACGTGTTCACAATTTTAGTAAATGTCGGGTTTCATACTTTCATTGATGATAAACCAGTGTTTGAAAGCAACTAGTATTGGCACGAAGAGAAACAAATAGATTCACGAAAAGTAACCTTGTCCCACGTTTGCGATTATGCATTCTTTAATGCATGAAAACAAATATATATATAAAATGGTACAAACACAAAAATAAAAGGAACGGTAACTTCTGTTGGACATGTGCAAAAGCCATGTTGGAGTGCCAAAATGTGTAATTGAATTTGGTACAGCATGCACTTCAACCCCTAGAAACGTTAACTATAACTACATTGACAACATAACATAATAGTTCCAAAAGAACCGCCACAACCATGAATATAAAATTGCAGATGGGAAGCGAAATTGTCTAAACCAACACATTGAACGATACAAGTTTAGATAGAGCGTGGAAATGATCCTTCTCCTCATTGGAGGATCTAAGGGGATTTTTCATGTTGTTGCCGTGCCTTTGATGCATTCATAGGAGGCTTTGACAGCACACGCAGTGCTCCAGCAGTCCCTCCTGCCTTTATTGAAAGCTAATTCACGCTTTAAAGTAGCCAATTAAGTCCGTCTCTGTCTAAGTTAGCTGAGATTGGTCTCAATTGATTATTGTGGAGCTTTTATGTATCCGACATTAAAGGCAAGCGCCTTTTATGACTCGTTCTTTGTATTCCCTCCAGTTTGACCCGGTGTCTCTTATGACGGACCAACGATATCTACACACACCCTCAACATGGAAAATCTACTTTCGTGAGTAGCATGAGTAGTCTCTGTTGAGAAGGTCTGGTACTGTTTTCTCCACTCTTCGGACTTGCTTATTTTTGCGTGTTGGTTTAGATCATCTGTCTTTTGGCATGCACTTGAACCTTTTTGTTTGTCCTCCTTAAAATACTAGCTGCTTGGAAACATAGGTTTAGTAAGTACCTGGTGCTCCTTTTCCTCAATTTACTCGTCATTTTGCCAAGGACATTGTTAATGATGGTAGAAATAGAAGGCTAAGAAATTCAAGATTTACCATTTCTTGTAGTAGTCACCTTCACAAGCTCTTTTCGAGGATTGGGTTTTGCGTCCCTGAAAGCATTTTGGATTGCTATGTCTGTCTCTTAATTCTGAATGGATGCGTGTTGATTTCCATACGCTTGATCATTCTAAAGATTTCTATTTCGTAACCGACAACATATCGAGCCGTCAACTCTTTGAAGCTGAGATGTTGCTGCGATTAGAAAGGATGGTGATTCTGTTGACGAAAATCTGGGGGCACTTTTTGGAAATGTTATTGTCATAATTAGACCTTTGACTTGATGCTTTTGATTTGTATAACAAACCTGCTCATTCGTCCTTATCATCACAACCTAGAGGGCAATCGCAGTGTTGAGCTTTGTCAAGTTTCGTTCGTTTGGTTAGTTGAGGTTACTATCTCGCTGGCCCCCTCCACATTAGCCACATTAGGAGTAGCCTTTCTACATGACTTATCCTGAGATGTGTGCCATTCGTATGTATGTGAGGCCATATCCTCAAATCAAATGATGATTGTTCCTCAGAAGAAGAATCAATAGAGTTTTGTGTAGGTACGACAATACCTTCCGTAGAATGTCGGCACGAGATGTTTGTTGAGATCATGCTAGGGGCACTGACAAAGCATTTTTGGGAAGCTGTCCCTAGACTCTATTCTTAGGTATTTGGCTACAACCATTCTTTGGGTGTGCTAGTTAGAGTGAAAGAAACACTCTATAGTCTATTCAATACAACATCCTTGGCCAATAATTTCCAGAAAGGTCTTGAGATGACCATTTGCTTTCTTCTTCCGGATTGCCACTAAATTGGCATTTTTGCATGATTATATGTAAGAACTCGCCTTTTAACCTTGAAGTTGTTGGTTGTTACAAGGGGGCAGGTTACCGGGTCTGTTTCTGCTTAAGTTGGTTTAGCACTTTAGCCAACATGTCATTATCCGGGTTTTGTCACCCATTTCTGTTTGTTTACCCGTTCCCTAATCTCAGACCCATTTGGTGCTTGTGGAACTCTTGTTGAGGGCCAGATAATGGTTCCACGCTGTTTAAAGAGGAGCAAAATCATAAGAAAAACACAATTGAAAAACGTAAAATACAACAAACAGATCAAAATAGAAGAAACGATAAAAGTATATAAATTCTTGAGAAAGGATTGATTAAGAAACAACTTGATTGAAAACTTTAATATGTGTTCACCGGTCCCATGAATGGTGCCGGAAATTTGATGCGTAAATTTATGTTACAAAGAATAAGAAATTACGCTAGTAGAGACTAGTACACACCGAGGTAATTGAGACTAAATACAAAATAAAAATGAGTAGCTTCACTCTTTTTGTCTTTATTTTGTTGAATTGGCTCCTTTTTTCATAGCCTTCTGTCTTGATTCCGAACAAATGATTTATAAACCATTAAGTACCCAAAACCATTAGATTGTCATCAAATCTTAACATAACCTTATAAATAATATATATTCTCGGAGATATCATACCTATTTAGGCACACGACTAATTCTGAAGACATACCAATGTATTGTTTTCACCATTCTTCATTTAGACCAGAAGGTATAAAATTAGAAGTTCATGAAGTACTTATAAATATTCAAATTTTGGGAACACCAAAATTTTTATTTGTAGCATAACTTTCAGGGCTTCTACATTCTTCATTTAAAAAACCTAAGTAAACTTAAATCTTGTATTATGCGTAATATTTTAGTTGATAAAGCATAAAGTATATCTAACCAAATAGTTTACTTAGTAAATTTGACGCTATCATATACCGATATTTGCAAATCCTGATAATTATCAAGATGCAGGACTATTATGGATGAGCTTTTACTATATCTGAATTTGCATTTGATATCTAGTTTTCAAATAAATTTAGTGTATTTCAAAATTGGTTGCTTTAATGATGTTGCTGATTGTTGTCTTATATTTCTGGACAGTCAATGAACGGACAGTATCTATGCAATCGCCAAATAACAGTGTCTTATGCTTACAAGAAAGACACAAAGGGAGAGCGTCATGGTACCCCAGCAGGTATGAAACTGAATATCCAAAATCTGAAATGATCCAGTATTAAAGTTTTAGTTTTTACATGTTCTTATGAAAGCTACTAGATCATGTTAACTGTCAGTAGGTGAAATATAAAATTCTGATAGTCACTTTGTTTGAACTCTTATGTAGAGAGGACCCTTGCAAGCAGTAACCCGAGCACGCAAAAAAGCAGGCCTCACACATTGTTCGCAAGTGGGCCTCCAACAGTTCCTCAACCGAATGGTGCACCACTTCCTCCACGGCCTTTTGCAAACGGTGCGGTTCCACCAGTATCCGCAATTCCAGCAATCCGCCCTCCGCCACCACCCGCCCATGCCTACCAACCAATGCAAATGGCGGTACCACCACCTCAATGGCAGCAGCAGCAGCAGATGGGCCAGCCTCAGGGAATGCCGCCTCAGCATCTTCAGCAGTTCAGACCACCCCCGCCTTCCATCCCACCACCACCTTCAAACATGCCTCAGATGATGAACAGACCACCTCCACCGCCAGCTGGTATGGCTGGTCAGCAAATGTGGAGGCCCCCACCACCTCAACAACAAATGGCTGGTGGTCATGGTCACCCACCAATGATGCAGATGTCTATGCCACCACCACCTCCTCCACAGGGTTGAAGTGTATCCCTGTTGCATAAGGAGGAAAATGCCAGACTTGTAGACAGAAAACCAGTGTAAGAACCGTGGGAGGTTTGTTTTTTGTTTGGTATCTGTATGTGAACATTTTTTTTACCCTGAAAGCTCTTAAAAGTTTGTCGGTTTTTATATATGAGAATTAGTCTTACTATGAGTATTTGGTTTCATGTCGTTGAAGTATATTAATGAACTTTAGACAATTTTCAATGGTGGTCTAGATTTATTTGTTTTGTACGACACAAGTCTTAACCACTATCGTATATTATAAGCAACTGCCGTGCCCTGAACTCCTTTTTTACAGCTGTGTTGTTTCTCATCGGTGAATAGCTAGATTGGGTTTAATCTTGGCGAGTTGATAAAGTTTAATCACTGTGAGACCTCCAGAATCATGGATTTTTTTAGCTTATAATTTGTTCTTGTTGAACACAATGGTGAATTATCAAAGGTCAATCCAGGCTTCCTTTTTATCCATTTTGCTTGTAGTTTTTATCACATAATCATTGACAACCAAATAAGAATCAAATGTCACCGCATAATCAAGTTCAATGAGAAGTGTTATCTTTATGTAGTTAGATAATTAAAGATGTTAAGGTGGTGTTTAGTTGTGGAATTTTTTTTATGTTTTTCTGTTTCTAAATTCCTAGAGGAGATGTTTTTCTTCTCTAGAGAAGAGTTGAGAATTTTGAAAACCTGTTTAGATAAGAGTTGGATTTTTCTTTTTAAAAAATGAAAAGATGTTTAGATGGATCTATTTTCACTCATTTTTCTTTTCATATTTAATATTTTTTTTCATATTAGCTCTTTGTATACGATTATAAAAACAATAAAAAATAAAATACAAATGAAATTAATAAAAACTAACTACAATCATAAGCATATATTTAATTTGTAGTATACTCGAAATTAACATTACCGAACATATATAAATCTCAATTAACATTACGTTTTCGTCAAATTTCTTACGTTTTCGTCCTTTTTACGCTTTCGTCCAATTTCTTACGATTTCGTCCGTTTTTTACGTTTTCATCATTTTTTTACGTTTTCGTCATATTTCTTACGTTTTCGCCCTTTTTTACGTTTTCGTCCGATTACTTACGTTTTCGTCTGTTTTTTTACGTTTTCGTCTTTTTTTTACGTTTTCGTACGATTTCTTACGTTTTTGTCCGTTTTTTACGTTTTCCTCCTTTTTTACGTTTCCGTCCGGTTTTTTACGTTTTCGTCAGATTCCTTACGTTTTCGTTCGACGTTTTACGTTTTCGTCCGTTTTTTACGTTTTCGTCCGATTTCTTACGTTTTCGTCTGTTTTTTTAC